>QLPN01000848.1:132198-156265 GCA_003314395.1 Albatrellus ellisii
GACGAGACTGAGGTCTGTACTGTACTTATTTGAGATACCCCCCGTTTTTTATTTCAATTCCTCGATGCCCTGTGGTGACCTACTTGAACACGCGAGGACGTTGTCATTGTGGATCGGCGACAGACGCTTTCCGACAAACTTGATACCGAGAGGACTGTCGGGAATGACCGAGTCTGTGCCCGTATTGCGGATCCGTGATGAAATGGAAACACAGATGCCATACAATTAAATTAAGCTCGCCTGTCAGTCCACTTGCTCACTGGTACTCTGCACAGGTGCTACTAGTATGCTTGCATTGACGAGTCGCATACGATACAGGGCCATGACACCTGTGACCTGTACCCAAGGACCACGACAACTATTTTATCTAAATTCTGAGAGCCAGCCGATGCGATCGGCATGTAGGTTGCAATTCAGGAACTCCGAGGATGTGACACAACGTATGCACTGCAAACCAGAAACCGCGGATGCAAGATGATACATACAAATGATCAGCGAGGTACAAAGTCGAAGGATGAATTGGAAGACGAAGTGAAGCAGGCTTCCAGGCATATCAGGGTTGCTCTGGGCGTCTGATCCGGCATTGCCCATTGCCCTTCTGCTCATAGTAAAGAATGCACATGCAACGAACTCTGGTCACGACTCACCATTCAGACATTGATCGACTGGTATATTTGATCTTTCAGTGGCACACAGCCCTGACTCGGAGGACATGAGAATTGCAAGATGATTATCGGGCCCGCGGAGATGTTGGCAAAACGTCACTTGTTTCGAACTAAAAGCACAGGTGCAACGCACGCCTTTCCCCCTACCATGCACAATCTAATTACTCACCTCATACTTGCACTCCTCCAGTGCAGCGTGCTTCACCATCACATTCGTTCTCACTGTGCAGCTCGACAAGTAGACGCAAAACGACTTTCTTCTGCTGAGGTCAGTTACGAAGGCTACTCGACAAACGCCTCCGCACCTGACGATCTCAGCATGCGCCTATAGAGGGCGTCTGTCACGCGTCACGTCCGACCCACCGCCGACAGACTCGAAGGAAAGCGCGCACCTCGGGACTCGGCCATCCGAGGACAATGTAGGACGCGTCCTTGTCCAGGATGGGCGCCGGCAGCCGGGATTGTGGGCTTATTGAGCGGTCCGGCAATGGGCGTGTTCTCCTTCAGGATGCCGGGCGTGATCATGGTCGGCTTGAGGACGGCGCTAGCCATGGATGATCAGCTTCACTGCAGCTGATCCTCGGCGACATCTGCGCACATGATGTTGATGCACGCAGGGTCAGCAAAATTAACATTAATATCAATGGTACGATCAAGGGATCGATGAGAGGGTCGTATTTGCTCTTCCCGGTACTTGCGGTGCGCATCCAGCCATATGCAATCAATGCGTTTGTTATCTGCGGATGGGGATGTGAGGGATGCACTGAGCAAAATCCACGTGTTGTAGCTCTTCGATCTCTGGACCATTCCGCCCCTTGACGTACGTAGTATAAGGTCTGTGAAGCAGACTACCTCTGACAAACGCCATCAAGATGAGTCTAGCCCCAGGACGCGATAGAGGCCAGGCCCACTCACTTGATAGCGTCCTCCGAAGGTATTAGAATAGACATTCTAGGAGCGTTGGCAGCGCTGGGATCTCCTTTATGATAGCCGTCGGTCGCCCGCCCGGCTATTGTATAAACTCCAGGTAAACGGTGCATGCCATTCCAACGCTGTTCGGTGGGCATACGTTGTTGCTCGGGCCGGGGCACTCCGGAAACACGGAAGAATCCTTAGGACGGCCATATAAGGATATATTCTGGAGCGGCCGCTTTGTGCGGACGAAGCGGCTTCCAAGTACAATATCGGCGGACGGAATGGGGAGCCTTCTAATCCCCATCCTCAACCACACCCGATCAACGTGGCGACCCCAGTCGTCCGCGAGACCATAGCCGCCTCAACCCCGACTATGCCCCTGCCCCAACCGGTGAAAGTCATGTGTCACATAACATCAAGCCAAACAACTAGATGCATCATTCGAAACTGGCTCTGACAGCTTTATTTTTGACCATGGCCATCATTGGCTCCCATCATTTTCAGCCCAAATCGAGCACAACACATTCTTCTTCAATCCAGCTACTGATTCCATCCATGTCTACGCGATGGAGAGGTACTAATGGATGGCTAATTACCAAGGAGCCCGAGCGCAGCCTCCTTATCTACGAAGTGTGAGAGCATTTTCAAAGCAGACAAAAACGTCGATGCGGATGAAACAGACACTTAAAGTTTGGCCGTCTGATTGGGGACCCTGGCCATTTCGGTAGGACGTTGTGCGCGCCAAGATTGCTTACGGATTGTCGGAAGATTCCATTCACTTCACATTGTCAGTGAATATAATAACCTTTTAGCCTTCCTTTTCACTCATTCCAACTTATGATGGTGGTAAGATGTGTTCGCGATAGACGATGGCAGGCCGCGATATTCCAACGTGTCTTATCGAGTTGTATTCCTCGCGATATTCACGAGGGTTGAGGCGCCCATCTCTTTACCCGAGCCCACAAGGCTAGTCCCTGACGATAATCGTCTCTGTAAGCTAATGTAGCCGTAGATCATGAGGTGCGTAAATCATGTGTGAAATTCGGATATCTCCTATCTTCTGGCTAGGGCAGCAACGTCTCCGCCGCATAGATGCCAACTTCTGACACCGCGCCCACAGTCCACGGGATGGGGTATAGTCTGGGCATAGTCTATATAGTCCTCACAAACTGGGCTGTTGGATACGTCGGATGTCGCCAGCAACCTGGTTCATCATATCACCCTATAGTGATACGACTGAGGAAGGGGGAGATTAAATAAAATAGAAAACGAATGGGAACGTGGACGAGCCGGAGGGTAGCTAACTGTATATAATTCAGCAGAAAGTGAGTCCAATATGGTCCAATAAATACTCCGACTAGATGATAGATGGGGATGACTGATGTATTGATGGAAGAGAAGGACAGGTGATAGCGGGCCGGGGATTGGAGTAGCAGCAGCAGCCGGGCGGATGAGGGAAAGCGGCGATCCTGGTTTGGTTAGCGGGGGTAACGTGATGGTTTGGCATAGTAAGGTGAAAGCACGTATAGAAGAGCGTACAGTAAGGAGGGAACGAGGAAGCAAGCAAGACATATGATACAACAGCATGTGTACGTATAATTGAGCTAGAAGTTCCACGAAGGGACGCAGAAATGGGGAATAGAAGGGCAAGCGCTGTGTGTAAGATCATATCATATCAGATGTGAGTTGATGATGTATGGATAAGATGATGGCTATGGTTGATGGTATGAATGATGATGATGATAATGATAATGACGAAGCATGCGTCGATGGGATGAGAATGCCGGAGACAGTATAAGCAGATATGGACGGAATCGGAAAAAACCATCCAAGGTGTATTCGGGCGGCAATAACCCTTAGCTAGCAACTTGTGGCGTCGAGGAATTGCTGCCAGCAGCCTGAACAGGCCGCGCTTGATGTCGCCGACGACGACGTCTAAAGGAAGACATCGATGAGCGTGCCACCGTCAGTAGAATCCACGCTTTGTAACACACCTGGGGAACAACGGGCCCTTCGGCATGGGCCTCTCATCTAGATCGAGCGCAATGTTCGCCGCCGCCTGGAATCCCTGCAGGACGAACATCACGTCACATTCGCACTTCATTCCCGACGGAGTGGCTCATGGGAAGACATGGACACGAGTACACACCTCGATCCAGTCAACGACAGAACCCACGTCACCTGCCTGCAATAGGAACTGCTCGCCCTCAAGCCGTATTCGAATCACATTGCGCCGCTTTTGATAGTCACTCCCGATTCCGCTCTCTGCGTTCTGCAACGAGTATGCACGCAAAAGGTCATCCGACCTGGGCTTCGGCATGTCTGGGTCTTCCTGCCACAAGCCACACCCGCGTTTGCTGGTCCTCGATGATATCATGGACACCGAGCCCGAGCCCGACCGTGACGGCGGCGCAAGATGCCCAGAGTGCCTGGATGTCACCAACGATGGCGTTGCCACAGGGTCCAGCGTCGTCGGTGCTGTTGACGGCAAAGTCACGATATTCGGCGCAGTAGAGCCGCTCCCACCCGGCTGCAGGCTTGAGGATGAGCGCTGTTCCATCGAGTCCGCGAACTCGCTGTTTGTTGGTGAAGACATACTGCTTGGCCGATGTGGCCGCAATAAATGGGATCCGAGCAATTTAGGGCGCAGCGGTAACGAGGAGTGCGTGGATGGCGCAGGCGTAACGGGGATGGTTAGCGTCTCGCTTGGCTGTGTGGGCAAAACTGAGGTGTTAGTAGCCGAAGTATCCGCCTTTGTAAGGCGCTGTGTCTCCTGCGCTTTCCCTCGTGTCGCTCGTGCGCTGGCAATAGATGCGGTGGCAGACGTATCGGAGATGTCGCCTACGCCAACAGTCCTTTCCCACCACCCACCAATCACCCCGACACCCGCCACAGCAGGGGGACACTTATACACTCTGAATGCTGTCCCCTCCAACTCGCACAGAGCGCGTCGCCACTTGCGATCACGCGCCTGCACACCAGGCGCGGTGAATTCCATTTTGCGTGGCATAATGGCGCGCAAGTAGATACCGTTCGAGTACCCCGGTAGCCGTTCATGACCCTCCTCGTCACGCGGCAAGATCAACGGACCACTATCCCCGTGGAAACGAAAATCAGGGTAAGGTGGTGGGTCAGTGTGAGGGGTGAACGTCGGCATGGAGTGCTGTCTCCGAATGGACCCGCCGAGCAGACTGTCCTGAAGGGGCAGTCCGAGCGAAGACGGTGTTGTGTGTATCGGAGAGGCCAACGGGGAAATCATGGAATCATTGCCAGCATCAGGGGCCCTGTCCTTTGATATGTCCACCATACTCTTTGACGCATGGCTATAGATTGGCGGACGCGCCAACATAGATGAAGGAGACATATAGGCCGATTGGGTCGGACCGGAAATGCGATTCACGTCGGTGTCCAACGGGCGCAGCATTTGTTGTTCCGCAAAGGGTGCAGCGTGTTCTGATGATTCTGAAGAGACGCGATCTGACTTGTGAAGCGCGACGGAAGTTTTGTTATCCACAAGCTCTAGGCGGCGCTCATTAGTATTCCCGTTTCCTTCCCCTATCGATGCTTGTAGATACACGCTTGAAACTGAGGGGTCCAGCGGAGACGTCCTCGAGTCGGGCGGACCCGAAACTTGAGACTGCTGAGATTGTGTAGACATCGAGGGTTCCAAGCCATCCATCGCGCCGTGGCTTCCACTGTCGGCATCCTCATCGTCACTCGCCATAGCCATTGCGGAAGCGGGGCCGGCCTCCGCAGGAGCTTCGAATGGTTCCTCCATGGCATCCTCCATGGCGATATCCTCTTCGTCTTCGTCTAGATCGTCGAGACTGCTATTGTCATGATCAGCCTCCTCGCGATCATCGGGACCTTCGAGAAGAAGGGAGGGCATGCTTCGAAGAGACTGCGAGCGTGGGCGGACTGCGGAGGATGCCGGTCTTACCTGCACAGGAGAGATAGGAGGCAAAGTGAGGATGGGATGAGGCGGCTGGCGAGTGATGATAGCAGGTGAAAGACGTGCTGGGCCCCCGGGAATCTGATAGCGTGAGGTGGAAAGAGGAGGAAGAGTTTGGGAATGCCGCACCGCCGGACGGGGAGCAGGTGCAGTATGTGGTCGGGCAGAAAAGGAGGCGGATTCGTTGCGTTGTGACGGATGTTTTGGAAACGCCGACGGAGCAATGGATAGATTATTTGAAGAGGGGAGCGGGGGTAGTGGGGCATAGCCCCTAGGCTCCCCTGTAGATTTTACCACTAACGAAGGTTGAGGGGTCGGAAGTGGGCGTGAATGGGGCAGGTAACTGGACGGCAAAGGCGCGGGGGCGGACGGCGTCTCCTGCGGTTCGCGTAATGGCGGCAACATGGCAGAATTGTCGACAGCTAGTGGGTGCTGGAGCGTGTGAGGGTTTGAAGGGAACTTGTCATCGTGAGACTGAATGGTACGGTTGACGGGGCGCTGAGGAAGAGGCTTTGAGCGATACATGAGGTTGTCGGATGAAGGGAGCGGACCGTCAGGAAAAGGTAGCTGTGAGGAAGGTAAAGCATCGACTGGAACTAATACAGGTGTCTTATGGGAAGGAGGATGAGTGACAGAGGTGCCCTGGCTTAGTCTAGGCGAATGCTGTTGCGTGTAAGACTGTACAGCCTGGATAATAACACCGCCTTCGGCTTGAGGTGTATCTGGAGAGGACCTTGAGAGTGCGGACTGGACCAAGTGGTCGACGTGGCGAATGCAGGATTGAGTAGGCGGGTTGGGTTTGCTGGCGAGCGAGGGCTGAGACATGTAGGGCGCTGGTCCGGTATCGTGGGAATGAGGCTGGGAGAGGTAGGGAAGGGAAGACTTGTTCTTGACTTTGCGACTGACTAAACGATTGCGGACGGTGGCCAGCTTACTGAGAATAACTTTGGCCTGAGAATGACACGGAGAAATGAGTGTACATGAGATTAGCAAGAAGCGGAAAGGAAATACCGGGAAGGCGATGCGGCGTTGGAGAGGGGAGCGGGGGGAGGGAGAGACCATGGCGGTGGATGGGAAGAGGAGAGAGGGAGGGAGGGAGGCTGAGAGGGATGAGATGAGAATGAAAAAACAGCGAATGAACACTGGATGGGATCAATCGAATTGGAAGACCCAAGGTCCGCCTCCGTCGTCGCCCCGTCTTAATCCACGCCATCTCAATTCCCGCCATCGTTTACTCTCTCTCCTCATTCTTTTCCCCCGCTCTCGTCCTTTTCGACCGTCCTCGCTGTGCCAGCTCCCCCTCCCCCCCCCTCGTCCCCACCCCGGCTGCTTCTCAGCGTCTGGTCTGACATACTTCTCTTCGTTCCATAACTTATCTTGATGTGTCCCGCTCTCGTGATCAGGCTAGCCCCACCGCGCATCAGACACGCCCCGCTGCTCTCCACACGTGTACTTCTTCCACGCTTCCTCTATATACGTGATCCCGACCTTCTCATCTCGCTCCTCCGAGTCTTAGCTACAGCGTCCTCATTGCACTCTCACCACAGACGCCATTACTCGCATCACCTGCATCTCGATTTCGTGATCTAAGCTTCCTTCGAGTCCTCGTCCTCTCGATTTCAGCGTTGTTTGACGCTTCGTAGTCATCTTCTCCGAATCCTCCCCTTGCTTTGACCTTCTTTACCATTTGTTTGGCTCTCCAGTTCCGTGTAGACGGCGTGCCCTACTTTGTACTTTTCGCCAATCACACAGCCATCTGCAGGCGCTGTCGATGCACTCAATATGCGACAACATCGCGCTGCAACTCACCCTCCGGTCTTGTTGACGACTTGACGGCCCTGTCCGTGCTCAATTGACTTTCCCGCTGATCGACAACATCGTTTTAGCCACGTGTTCTATGGACTGGCTTGGTCGTACCCCTTTCATCGACAAGGACATATCACAAACATAGCACCGTGCGTGTATGTTCACAGCACTCCTTCACGGACCTCGACTCGTTCAGGGTCGGGTGTTGTCCACGGGCCGATGGCTCCGAAGGATATTTGGCTTGTGAGCGACTATCAGGGAAAGGGCTTCGGTGAACAACATGATCACCGGAAACGCGACAACAGCATGTTCTCCTTGACTGTACCTCGTTTCACCCGAATGAAGGTCTTCTCCCGGTGATAAACAGAGCCCGTGGCGTAGCATTCACGTTTAATGCCTACATGATGTAGGCGAACTCCTAGTACGCTTTCGCCCAGGCCCTCAGCCCCAGTTGAATCACCAGCGGCTCTGCCGTTGACGATGTCTTGCAGCAATATGTAAGTCACGCATACGTTCGTGCGGACTGAATGAGACACGATACGTTATCGCATGGCCCATGTCGGGCCCCTATAACAACTGCGCCGAGCGACGCACTCTGCGAATCTCGCCTTGGGCATGAGACACGAGCGTCAGGAGCACAAAGTAGCCGGCGGCCATCGAATCATGCTCGAGACGTTTTGGCAAATGTCTTCGAATGTAAAGCAAACCCTGGTTCTGATGCGCCAAATATCCTCCCCATACCCGATCGCCTCCCGATGCGCGCATCCCGCGATCCTACATTGTAGCCCCTTTCCACTCTCTCGCGGTCCTAACGGTCACATTCAGCTTGACTTTGATCTTCGTGCTAGCGATTTCCGGATGGCGTCGTGCGCCCTGAGCAACCTGCCTTCTGTGCCACAGTGATTCCCATCACCTTCTCTCACCTCGTTGCATTAGGTGGGAACCATCACGGCCTTCTTTCAATCAATTTGTGTTCACTTCTCGGCAGATGGCGTTCGTACGATTCGGAACGTATCCATCATCTAGCACTCACCTCACGTCGCAAGACGCCCTCCCTGCCCCTGCCTCCGCGCAGAACCCCTCGTGGTATAGCTTCTCCAGTGGCCCGCGTTATTATGCTCCGCATCCTGCGTCCTGGGCCGTCCACCCCCGCTGTCCGCGTGATTAATTCATCGACCCACAATCATAGATAGCCACTGATGACCAAGCTGTCGTGAATTATGCATGTTATACCTATCGGAGCCACGTACCCGTGCCCATCTCACTATATCCATGCTCGTCATCTACCCGTGCGTTTCTTCGTCTTGCTTCGCGGACTAGATATAAGTGCTCCTTCGCGTTGCCCACCGATGCCCACAAACAAAGCAATCTGCCTTAACTTCCTTCCTTCTCTCACCCCGCGTCTGCGCTATCCCATATAGACTCCCCCAGCAGGCACCGAAGACTCCCCAAACGCCCATCCCATCTTTTGTACCGTGATGTCTTCCGACAACTCCAAGTACGAAAAGCGCGTCGTCTCGACGCTGCGCGAATTCCCCACCGTCGTCGCCCCCGAGGGCCCCCGCAGCCCTGCCAGCGGGATCCAGCCGACGTCCTTCGCCTGGAACAAGGGCACCTTCTACCGATGCGGTGCCCAGTGCTGCCTCTACAAAGACAGCAGGGTCTACAGCTTCGACTGCCTCGTTGATCGTGAGTCATTCTTCCCAGCCGCGTCCGCCTTATCCAGCTGACTTGCTCCCCCCCGGCTCTGTAGATGTCAGCACAGACCAACTCGCTGTAAGTGCCGCATTCTCTCCCTTCGAGCGCCCAAGGCCCCCTGCCATCGCGACGCAGCACTTACCTAGCCTCCTCCTTCCTCCCACAGCCCCCAAACTCGACGTACTGGGAGTTCAAGCCTGCAGCAGCCGCGCCGACGCTAGATCCCTCGATGCTTCAGGAGCAGGGTCATGGCCAAGGTGGCACACCCTCCGGTACCTCTGGGCGCCAGCACCATCAAGGATCTTTTGGGCGAGCGCGCTAGCAAGCATGGTGCTTCCAGAACGTCCCAGTGGCGTGATCCCACCCCACGATCCAGCGGCAACAACTTGCATCCATCGCGCTAAGCCTGGAAACCCCGGGGCCCAGGCGCAACTCCTGCCGCCTCTGCCTTCGATTTTCTCTCCTTCCTTTCGGTATTTCCACGGGCAGTTCCTCATCTGGGATATAGGGTCAGGCATAATGGGCGTTCTTGGTATTGTTTGTATAAGCGCTTGGGTAGATGGGTGTACGTGTGGCTCGGAGGACGGGTATCTGGCAGAATAGAAAGTGTTATAAGATAGGAACGTAGATTGTTGTACTGTTTATCTGCCGCCTCTGTATGTTTATGATACTGCAATTTATCTATGGGGTGGTGGTTTAATTATAGCACCTTCCTCTGTACGCACGACTTCATCCCGGACCGCTTTTCACCAGTACTTGAGCTCGCAGGAGGCTAGTGTGGGGGTATATGCACAGTCTAGTTGCAAGTACGACAGTAGTGGTCTCCCTGCGAAGCAGACAGACTCCCACTGCGGCCGCGCGACCCTAGAATGGTATCTTCGACGCCCGCCTTGACGTCGACGACGCGGGCTGGAGCGGCCGCGGGCTCCTGCGCACGCGATACTGCAAAAATCAAACGTCCGCGTCAGCGTCCTGTGGGCCTTCTTTTTTCTTTTAAATCAATGAATAAAGACGCGACGCACCGACTTGTGGCGCCGCGCGAGCGCGGGCATGCGGCGCATGAGGATCTTGTGCTGCTCAAGCTTCTTCCTACGCATGCGCTCCCACTTGTGGCCCTTGAACATGCGCTTGCGGCCTGCGTACAGCCGGTTCCCGACGTCCCACCCTGCGACCTTGCGTGCGCGCACCGCGCCCACCCACGTCACCGGCCGCAGCCACGCCTCCTCATTCGCTGCCGGGGCATTTTCTCCTTCGCCGCCAGCGCCGGCGTCCACCGGTGCACGTGGGGACGTTGGTACGCGTGGGGCCGTCAGTGCGAAGTCGGGCTGGCGTGGGCTTGGGGGCAGGAGGTGCAGCGTATCGCTCGCGCGCGCCTGTTTGAGGAGGTCTGCCTGGCGGCGCAACGAGTATTTGGGTGGCGCCCAGCGCCCCGTGGCGGGGTTCTTGTGTGGGACGAACGGGTTTGTGAGCCGCGCGTTTTGTTGCTGCTTCAGCGTGGCAGGGAGTGTGGCGAGCTCGCGCATGCGGAACTGCTTGACGGCGTGCAGGGCCATGGTGCGAAAACGTGTGTATGTGAGAGCTTTTACGAGCGGAGAGGTAGGTAGGTTAGCGATTGAGGGAGGCAACAGTGCAGTGGATTTTCGGGTGAGGTGGCGGGAGAGAGGGTGTGGGAAAGGTTCTTGGCAATAGTCGGACACGTGATTGCCGCGGAGTATATCGTGCCGCGGAGTTGTGGCAACCGGCTGCCACTAGTGGATCAGCTGGTGAGGGATGATTACACTCGCTGAGCGCTAACCACTCAACCCCATGGCTTTCCGTTGCGGTCAACTCACTTTTTGGTGGCAGCCCCATCTCACTGTGTGACTACTACTACTCGCCCTCCACATGGCCATTGCCATCATGGTTACGGTATTATTAACCACCACAACCACGACCATCATCATCATCATCATCATCATCATCATCATCATCATCATCATCATCATCATCATCATCATCATTGCCGTATTAATATCAGTATTAGCATTAATTTACTCGCACATTGCTGTCTTTCTTCATGACCGTTCCTCATACCAACACACTGCTTAATGCTATTACTAGTACTCCGTGGCCTCGGACAACCCATCCGTCGGGGTGGGTTGAGGATTCCATTTTCTTTCTACTTTTCTTTGTTCCCCATCTGCCCGTACCTATTCCCTTAGTTACTGTTACTTTCTCTTAAAAAATGAATACCCTCGTTAACAGTCTAGTGTAGCTGTGCCACATGTCTAGTTTGTGTATGGGCTTATCTGGATGAGCTGACAAGGTACTTGTATCGGGACACTTAGATTTGTCACTTATCAATACACCCTATCGTTACAAGGTCCTCGCTAGCATTGTCTGGTCGTAGAAATTTTGCAAGTGATATTGGGTTCGCTCATTGACTCTAGTAAGTGCATGTATCCTCTACTGGTCATACCTGGCAAACTTCTGGTCTGTAGAACAAGTCTACGGACCTCTGGGGCAACGAATCGCCAATTCTTGAGTCAGGCACTGTAGATGCAATAGTGAAGTGAAGTGCATGGTATCACACGACTATGCCACGCAAGGCCCCGCGACGCTAGGCATTATTCATTGCGGAACCTCGAAATTTGCAAGAGCTACCTTGTAGCGACGAAGCGGGTGTTCGTCTTCTCGTGTTCGTTGACGCAGTGGGAAGGAGCAGGGGAGGGCCGGCAGCGGTGACGCAGTGGGAGAGCTTTCCTGCGCCATGGGACAGATATCAGAGAGGGGCAGTGGCGGGTGCGAGTGCAGGAACGAGGGCGACAGTAGCAGCGACGGCGAGAACAATGGCATTCAATACAGAGGCAACGATGATGACGGCGCACACATGCGATATCAACGTTTTCTGCCTCCTGTTGTTATCCTCGCCATCGCTGCTGTTATCATTGCCATCTTGTCGTCGTTGTGGGGGGTCAACACTGGTGGGGGAAGGGGCAGGCAGTGTGCGCGCGCTGGCTAGAGCGGCACTGTCTTGTTGTCGTTGTCGGTTTATTGGCACCATAGCAGTGGGTTCTGTGTCTTCAGAGAGAAAGGGTGACGGCGAGGAAGGTAGGTAGAGGGCAAGGAGGGGGTACAGCGGGAGGCATGGCGAGGGCTGGCACGCACATGTCTTCAATATCGTCTACATGCAATGTGCACCCTGCATCTTTGTCCCACCCACGCATCAGTGCTAACAACTTTATCTCTGCCAGGCACGACTTAGCCACTGCGGCGCCGAGATCTGCTACAAGGCCGTGCACGGTGCAGTATCCGTTCCGCCATATCTTTCCCTGTTCCTCCATCCTGCGCTCACACTGCACGCGACGTTGCCAGCCCATTTTCCTCACGAGGTTACCTTCAGGCTGCCACACGAGACAGGGTTAAAAAGGCATATCAGTTCCACTCCTCACAGTGGTACAGTCCGGAGTGCACCAGAGATCTCGCTCATCCTTCATACCTGACGAAATGTCATGAGTTGAACAGTGGGGAATGCAGCTATAAGCTACGTGCAAGAACTCAGTTTCGAGTTTTACCATGCCATTAGGGAATAAACATACTTTAGTTGCATTCTCATGAAAAAGTACAACTTATAAACTGTGGAGCTCAAAAGTGGTTTTTGCATATCGTCTCCCGTGGAATTCAATGTCAGAGGAATCCTGTTACGATCAAAGTTGATAAGTGTTTGAATTATAGAGTAGCGGCGGCAGGACGGTATGTGCGCACTGTCGACGTCTTTGCTCATGTTGCTCTCGCCACTGCCGGGCCTCATTTAAGTATTACCTGAGCATCTTCCAGCGTTTTGGTAGTCGAGATGCGGGTGCGAAGAAATACAGGAATGAGAAGAAGCACAAGGAGAAGTGTGACATCTGGGTTGGTGGGGGCAGCTAGTGACTTGTCAAATTCGACAAGGGAGTGCATACGTTCAAGTTCCGAACGTTCTGACGTTCAACTGAAAATTTGCTGGTTAGCTTGACATGAACCAATGATCAGACATTGGTTGTAATTTAGCCCGAGATGAGCACAATGTAGCTTAAAAAGCTGTTATCAGTGATGATAAACTAATCATAACTTGTGAGCCCTGTGAACTGGCAGTAGCTTGTGGGTTAAATGAATAAAAACTAATCATCAGTGCAGGCTGCTAGCTTTTCAGAGTCCGTACCTCCATGGCCAGAGCTTGTCAGTGTGTTAGTCTTCTTCACTGGCTTCATGCTAATCAATGTATGGAGTATGTGTAATCTGAGAGGCAATTCAATTACACAAATGAGATTTCAGATTGCTTGGGATATGCACCAAATTGAGCCCACAGATCCACCCTTACTAAGATGTCAAGGATTAGGGCCTGTTTACTTACAAAGTGCAACTTTTGAAGAACTGAGTAGTTGACAAAGATCTGACATTGGATAAAGGCCTCTATGCAAGAGAGGCAGAGCAAGAGATTCAGGACATAGTCCCAAGACAGCTACATAGCTGAGAAATCAGAGGAGCATACACAGATGCAGAGAGATATGCAACAAATGCATGACAAAAGATGCAATGAGGGGTGTGACAAAAGGTGCAAAGAGAGATGCAACAAAGATGCAAAGAGTGGTGCACCTGAGAGATAAGAGGAGTGTAGAAGATGATAAGAGAGTATGTGATGAGTGCATGACAAAAGCATGACAGAAGAGAGACTAGCAGGTACTGTCGGAGTCAAGTAGAGAGAGCCTCACCTCAGTGACAGATAAAGTGCTGACATTTGGGGTGAGAGGAGAAAGAGGATATAGTAGGATAACTGTAGAGTTAGAGAGGAGTCTTAACTACAAGAACAAAAGAGACCCTAAAAGGGGAACAATGTGGGTCAGGTAAACGAACCCAATAGAAGACACATAAGATGATATGAATTCCTAGATATGTGAAAGGATGGAAGCCACATAGAACTAAAGATGCAAGTGAGCATGCAACAAAGGAGTGACAAAAGGAGTGATAAAAGAGTGATTAGAAGTGTGACAAAGGTGTGACAAAGGTGTGACATCTGTATGCACAGTGTCCTATGAGACAAAGGGCCAAGAAAAACCAACAACTTTGTATCTTCATCCACATATGTCAGGTTTTACCTGTCAGAGTTTAGATCCACAAGCTTGCTGCTATGGTGTGTGGCAGCTTGAACCACATGTTACATGGCACCAGGATGGTGCATACTTGTAGTAGTCCCCCTCAGTCTGACCATAAGATAGACTCTTCTGAGCAGGTCTAGATGCAAGTGGACCATCAATGATGAGATCAAGCTTATCAAGTTCCTTATTGATCATAAATCTCAGGGAGGTGACTTGGTGACATTCAAGGACAGTGTTTGGAGAAGTTCCATGGAGCATCTGGAAAAGTCTTGCACAAAAGGTGGTCCAAAGAATAGCAAGGCATGTTGAAGCAAATGGATCAGGGTATGTGTAACATTAACTATGTTGAGAGTTGGCAAATGCATGATAGAACCTGAGAGAGTTGATGATGCAAGCAAAGAAGGATTCTTTGAGTATGAGGGCCATGAGGAGAGCAGTGAAGACTGTTACAAGGCACTTGCTTAGGCACCTTGTAATGGGTTTCTTTTTCTTTTTTTCTTTTCTTTTCTCTTACTTACTATTAGAGTGTAGTTTTACTACAGCTGTGAGCTTAGCTCCAACTCTTATAGTAAGGACTCTATCTCTTCACCTTTACAGTACTATAGAATTCATATACTTAGCTGTGAGCTTAGCTCCAAGTACTGTAAAGCATCTTTATCTCTTCTTCCTTTCTTTTTCTCCTTTTTATTTATTATAACATTTACTTGCTAAGGACTATTATTATACAATTAGCAAGGACTCATCTTTTTGTCTTTATTTGTCTTTATTTATCTCTTGTTTCACTTGTGCTTGTGGCTACTTACTTGTAGTTTACTATGGACATGACTTGGTCACATGATCTCATTGATTGCTGTGCAATCATCATTGATCAGTGAACCTTAACTACTTTTACTATCTTTAGAACTCCAGTTTTGTATAAGTAGTTGAAAGCCTGGCAGACTTAAACCCCAGTCTTGTCAACTTTGCAATCTAGGGATTCTCCTACACTGCACTTGACCTAAGCTTGCTACTCTCTTGCTTCTAACTCAAAGAACTAAGCCTAAGGCCTCTAAGCCACTAAGTGTCACTAAGACATCTTAAGTTCATCACTCTTGATCCTCATTTAGTCATTAGTGGTATCATCCTCATCACTATCTCATTGATCCATCTCTTCATCATCATCAGGAACATTTACTATGCTTACCAAGCACACAACAACTACCTTTTTACCAGGGGTATAGTTTTTGCCAACTTTCCCTAAGACTGTCCAATAGGCCACTCTTAGCAGCTAAGCTGTAGTAAAAACTATGCTCTAATAGTAAGATAAAAGAAAAGAAAAGAAAAGAAAAAGAAAAGAAAAGAAAAGAAAAAGAAAAGAAAAGAAAAAGAAAAAGAAAACTGTTACAAGGTGCCTAGGAAAGTGCCTCATAACACCATTAGTCCATGAGATGGGTCCATATTCTGTAGGAGCATGAGGGGACAGCCAAATTTGACATGAAGGTGTGCAGGGGGAATGCCAGAAGCATTGATGGGGTTGAGGTATTCAATAGGGTAGTCCTCATGGCCACTCTTGAAATTGTCAACACTGAAGAGGGTGGTGTCGTCTCCAGGAAACTGGGCAAGGATAGCAGAGTTGAGGTCATCAACAGTGTCATCCCTGGAGGAGAGTATGGTGTGCTCCAGGAAATATTGGTCAGGCTTCCCTTCTGCATCTGTAATCCCAGGGTAGATGGTGTCAATGAGCATCTGCACAGGGTTCTCTGAGAGGTGCATGCTGGTGGGGGAGTTTGATGAATGGATTTGTGGCCACTGCAAGAAGTCCAGCACCAACTTGAAGCACCACTGAGCAAATGCAGCACTGCCTAACATGCTCCTCATTGAAGGTAGAGTAGTGGTCTTCAACTTGCAGAGTGAGGTCATGGATGTCATGATCAAGCTCATCTTGCAGAAGGAGGTTGCCAAGAACTTGCCAGTAATGCTGGGGGAGTGGCATGGGAGGGAAGTCATGGAGGTGCTTGCCCATCTTGCTCAGGGTCTTGTCAAGGAGGTAGAGGCCATAGTCATGGACTTGCTCCTCAGTAGAATCAGGGAGATTGTGATGGGTGATGAGGGCATGGTGCAAATCATCACATAGTTTTGCCTTGTGATGACCCCACAGAATGGCAGGGTTGTATGGGATGTTGTGGTACAGGATGGAAGCAAAGAGAGAGCACAGTTGACCACCAGTCTGCATCTCCCCAGCCTCTTGAAGACACTGATTCCATTCACCATCATCCTCCAGGAGACCTCTAGTAAAGCAGGCAGCCTTGTAGGTTGCATGGATGACCCCATTGAAAGTGTGCAGACCCTTCCAGTCTGTGGCCCCCTTGGTGATGGTCAGAAGCATCCTGAATTAGAAGTGCTCCCCAACAGATGGATGGACAAAGTACATGTGACCAATTGTGAAACCCCTCTGTCTTGGCTTCCACTGGTGCCCCTTGGACTCCCATACAAAGTACTGGGGAAAGTCCTGGTAGAGGTACTGGCAGGCACTGTCAGGATACTGCTGATTGGCCTTGAACCACTCTGTGAGGTGTGTTGAATTCTTGTGCATACTACTATACTTCTTGTTCAGCTCTCTCTCCACACTCACACATGTACACATTACATACATTATACTTTCCACTCCTCTGCAGACTTCATGCTTCTTCCATTCACACTCCACCCACTTCTCCAGATGATGTGCATCCCTCCTCATTATAGTAGTTGTTGTATTCCTTCACTCACACTCCACTTCAACTCTACTAGCTACTACTATATAAGATGGGCTCTTATACTACATTTACTCAGATGCTTCTCATCCTGTCTGAGTAAGTACTTTACTCCCCATCCTCATCACCATCTCGCAACCTCCTGTCTGACAGTCTCTATCACACTGTGTCACCATACTGTGTTCACATCTCTTGCTCCTATTGCTGCAGCTATGCTAGCCACTCTCTCCCCCCATGGGGAAACCATTACATTGCTAATATCAATAGTTTTGTTTGTCTTTGCTTGCCCAAGCCTGTGTGTACAAGGTGTGTCTTCTTGGCAGAGGGGTGCTCCAGCTGAGGGTCATCACTTGCTTGGAAGTAAACCTGCTGCTCATTTCCTACATGGAAAAGAATGTGATAGACCATGGAGAGCCCCTGGTGCATGGGGAACTCAAACATGTGCCAGCATGCCTCTGAAGGACCAATGTTGTGTGCATCAATGTAGTCCTGGACTTCATCCACATCCCCAACCTGCACAGTGGCCTGATCTGGACCCTTGTAGATGTATTTGTGGATGTACTTCACTGCCTTGACTGAGGCACTAATCTCCAGATTGATGTGGCAGGCATATTTTGCAAGTAGGTAGGGATTGTAGGGGATGACATCACAGTTGGTGAACACATGGACCTTATTTTGACTGAGATGCTTGGTGAAGGTGTGCCCATTGTCTGGCCTGACATAGATTGTGTATCCATCCTCCCTGAAGTGAGTCTCCTGATAAAACTCCTTGGGGTAGCACTTGCTGCAAAGCCATTGCTGGTTGTCATCCTTCTTCATGCAAGGGGATTTGACATGGTCAGGAGCACCACAGTGGCCATGAAACATGTACTTGGCAACAGACTCATGGAGCTTAGGATGGAGAGCAGGATCAGGGAGCTGTGCTGAAACAATGCTGTCCACATGATTGGCATTGTGGATCTTGTATGAAGCCTTCAAATAGACTAGGAGATGCATGTGGGGAGGACATGCTTCTGGAACCCTATGGTGTAGACACTGCCAGTAGCCAGCTCCCCAAAAAGTCCATGGTTGATCTCATGCAGCAAGGCTTGCTTCTTCTGGTTGAAGATGTGAGCAACAATATCGGGGTGATCTGCAGCAGTCTGGGATGTGCCATCATCATACTTGAGGAGTGCCTCCTGGATCTCAGGCCAGTTGGGGTTTGCAGTCATGGTCAGGAAGATGTCTGGCTTGTGCCCATAATGACAAATGGCCATGGATTCTTGGAAGAGCTGGTACATATTGTTGACATGGTATTTTGCTCTTTGCTCTGATACCTGCACCCCACACTCTATTACATCAGCATGGTCTGTGCACTGCTCCTTTACATATATAAGTATCAGATTAGGGACACTGATCTTCAGTTGAGTTCTATATCACTCCCTCCCATTACTTGCATCTACATTCACTCTTACTTACTTCTGTGCAATGTATGGGTTGTGACTACTCTTTCTGGGCCTTTGCCCCATGTGTTCGCACCCTCTCCCTCTTGCCTCCTTGAATGGAGTGCCTTGGTCTCAGGTGACTGCTGTGCTGTTCATTGCACTTTCGACACATATGCCTTGCACTGCCCTGGTGGGTGGAGGGAAGGACAATGTGCTAACTCTGCTGTCCAAGATTGACTGGAGCACCATCTTGGTTGCCATGAACTGCATCCTGAAGCCCTTTGTACAGATCTGCACATATCTGTTTCTGATGAGTCTTGACCCAGTAGAGTTGCTCTCCACAATTGATGCCCAGGCATCAACCAAGTGCTGCTGGAAGAGCTTACCACTGTGGAACAGGATGTCTGCCTCATTGAGTCTGGTGAAGGCATGGTACCTATCGTAGGACTACTGAGTGACAGTTTTGGAGTGCATCTAATCACTTGGACCTGGCTGTGATGGTAGGCAATTCTTGTTGAAATGCCTGTGCATACCATTACATTTTCATTCAGTTTCCCTCCATGCACACATACTTTACCTACTCTGTACACACACAATATGTACTCTGCAGCCACAGCCTTCCTTCTCTTCCTCTGTGGACTATCCACTATCATCTCCACACCATCACACTCCACATACTTCTCTGGGACAACATGTGTCCCCTCTCATTATGGTAGTTGTTGTACTTTACACTATACTCTCTGCTCCAACTCTACCTTCTCTCACTATATAAGATGGACACATCACCATACAACTCCTCAGACATCTCTTACATTGTCTGACTGTCTCTATACTATGTTGTGTTGCATCTGCATTCACTTCCTCTACATCTGCTACAGCCATGCTAGCTTCTTTCTCCCCATGTGGGGATCTGTTCACTCAGCTGCTTATCACAATAACACTTGTCCTTGTCTGCCATAGCCTGCACATACAGTTCTTTCCAATTCATCACTTCTTCATCCATGTTCTGAGTGACAATGATCTTTTGAAGGAGTAAGGAGTACTGCATTGATGGTGTGTTTGAAAAATTCTGGTTTCAGCAATATCACATTCTCATTGTCATCTTCCACCCCCTCTTTATGATCTGAATGTCTCAAAAGGTGATCAGGCTTGGCAGATGATTTTCCTGGGTGATGGAAAAGATTGATGTTGAGTCTAGAAAGAAATAGAGACCATCATGCCTGGTGACAGTTCAATTTCTGGGCACTCATAAAGTACTCTAGATTTTTGTGGTGAGTGAGGATTTCAACCAGATTGTGGGTTCCTTCAAGATAATGTCACCACTGTTCTAATGTGCAAATGATAGCTGGCATCTCTTTGTCATAGATGTCATAATTGTGTTTTGCTGGAGAGAGGCTTTTGCTGATATAAGCAATGGGGTGCCACTTATTTGATGATGGCAGGCCATGTGCAGGAGGAGGAATACAAAGTTCCCTATCATTATAGACACAACTGGAAGGTCCTTATAGTTGCCAACTACAGTGCACAGACCATAGTAAGTAAGATGACAGATGTGTGTATGTATGTATGTATGTATGTATGTATGTATGTATGTATGTATGTATGTATGTATGTATGTATGTATGTATGTGTGCATATGTGTGTGTATAGTATTGAAGATGAAAAAGGAAGGAGATGTACAGTCAGTGTATACCTTTGTCAACACCCCCCCATGCTAGACACACACATGCTAGACAAGACCAAGACCAGAATGATGAGGAGAAAACAGGGAGAGAGAAAGGGGCTTAGTAAGAATATCTGCAGTGACAAGGGAAGAGGGGAGATGCTGAACAGCAAGAGAGCCAGAAGAAAGACATTCATGGATATAATGATGGTGGATATCAATGTGTTTGGTGCCACAAGTGATAACAGGGTTAGTTGTGATATCAATGGAGCCCTTGTTGTCACTGTAAAGTAGAAGTGGGGAATAGAAACCAAAACCTATCTCCTGGAACAATGACTTCAACCACATCCCTTGAGCTGCAGCTTGTGAAAGTAACATATACTCAGCCTCAGTTGAAGAGAGAGACATGGTGTGCTGTTTCCACAATGTCCAAGCAATGGCTCTGCCCCCAAGTAAGAAGATGTATGCTCCAATGGACTTCCTGTCATCTCTATCTGCTGCCCAGTCTGAATCAGAGTACCCAATGACTCCTGTACCTTGACTTCCTCCATAACAGATGTGGAGGTGGAGGAAGCCCTTAAGGTAGCATAGAATGTGGTGTGCTAGGGACAAATGTAGTGGTAAGGGATTTGATAGGAATTGAGAAAGCTTCATGACCACAAAGGAGATGTCAGGTCAGGAGACAATGGAGGCATATAGCAAAGAACTGATTAATTGCTGGTAGTTGCTGCAGAGAGAGGAGGGTGCAGAGTAGCTTTCATCAGCTTTAGTGGGTGTTGCACCTGGAGGTAGAGGCATGGTTGCAGGGTTGCAGTCATTCATCTGAAAGCAGTCAAGGAGATCCCCAATGTATGCTTCCTGATCTATATCCAGGGTACAATTTGGCTGGTCTTGAGTGATGTGAAGGCCCAAATATGACTTGATTTCCCCTAAGTCTGTCATCTCAAAGATGGACTTTAGGATGGCTTTACATGCTTCTACTTCCTCAAGGGATCCACCCAAGATGGTGATGTCATTGACATAGAGAACAATGATTAGGGGTTTTGAGGAGGAAGTGGAGATGTAGATGCTGGAGTCAGAAAGGGTGCAGGTGTAGGAGAGGTTGAGAAGAGAGCCATGCATTTTGTGGTGCCATTGCCATGATGCTTGCTTTAGCCCATAGATGGCTTTCGAGAGTCAACACACCTTCCATTCTGTTCCAGGAACAACAAAACCATGGGGTTGATCCATGTATATTTCTTCATCTAAGTCACCATTGAGGAAGGCAGACTTGATATCCATGGAGTGAACTTCCCAGTCTTCAAGGGCAGCCATGGCTAATAGTGTGCAGAGTGATTCAAAGCGAGTGACTGGGGAGAAGGTTTCAGTATAGTCTACACCATGTATTTGTCTGTACCCCTTTGTGACTAGTCTTGCTTTATATCACTCATCTGCTTTCTGTTTGAAGACCCATTTGTTGCCTACTAGGTTGTGGCCTGGGGGAAGGTCCACAAGATCCCATGTGTGTTTGCAAGGAGGTGAGTTCCTCTTCACAGGCAGAGCTCCAAGCATTGGCATTGGGGCATGAGAGGGCTTGTTTTAGTGTGAGCAGGTCACACAAAATGGTGTGGGAAAGGATTGTGGAGATTGAAGGGCCACCTTGAGGTGTTGTGAACACATTGTCAGCATCATCACTGTCATTAGTCCCTCCCTTGCCAAGGATGTCCACAAACCCATGTGGACCATAGGCACTATTGTGAAAATGCTCAGGGTGTTGGGGAGCAATGAACCACAGGTGTCTTGTCATCAACAAGGCAAGCACATGCCTGTTGATGTCCAGGAGATGGCCATCTGGTACAATGCCATGTGGGCAGAGGCACAGGTGTGTCATCATCCAATTGAGCCATGTGATTAGCATGGACATGAGGCAGCAGCACAGCAGGAGTCAGGGCACATGGAGGCATGACAGGTTTGGCAAGTGTGAGAGGTGGTGCAGGGCAGGCATCAGCAGTGACAGGAGCATCAGTGAGGGAGTGCTAACAATGGAGGGAACTGGTAAGGGAGGACAAGGAGATGCAGTGACTGTGGGAACACCCACAATGATGGGATCATCAATGTCATTATCATTGTTGTCATCATTGTCAGAACCAGATGATGAAGTGCTGTCATCAGAATCAGGTGGAGGTGGTGCAGGCAGAGTGGGAGGAAAGAGATTAAGGATGGTGGGAGACTTAACTGTGTCAATAGCAGGGAACTGATCCTCCTGAAACACTGCATCTCTGGTGATTATCATGCAATGGGCCAGCACATCCCAGAAGAGCCAGCCCTTTGTGCCAGGTTCATACCCAATGAAGGTGAGGGACAAGACTTGGCAGTGAGCTTGTGGCACTGATGATCAGGCATTTTGACCCAGGTGTGACAGCCAAAGACCTGAAACATCTGGTGGAGAGGCAGCAGGGGTCCAAAGAGCAGTGGGAGGGATCCAGGACAGCCAGTGAGAAGGGGACAGATTGTAGGTGTGTATGGTGACATGAACTGCATATTCCCAGAAACCAGGAGACAGGCCAGCACAATGCAGAAGTGACAACATGTGATCTAGAACAGAGCAGTTCCATCACTCTGCTCTCCCATTCCATTGTGGTGAGTATGGCACCACACATTGATGACTCACTCCCTTGTCAGCCAATAGTGAGGCAACCATTGTGTTCATATACTCCCCCCCATGATTGGAGCACAGGTGCTAAGAGCAGCCTATTGGACAGTCTTAGGAAAAGTTTGCAATAACTATACCCCTGGTAACAAGGTAGTTGGTATGTGCTTGATAAGTGTAGTAAATGTTCCTGATGATGATGAAAAGTGGGATCAATGAGATAGTGATGAGGGTGATACCACCTATGACTAAACAAGGATCCAGGTGGCAAGTTTAGGATGTCTTAGTGATGCTTAGAGTGACATTAGAGATCTTAGACTTAGTTCTTAAGAATGAAGTGAGGTAAGGGCAAGTGTAGGTCAAGCACAGTATAGGAAGATCCCTAGATTGCAAAATGGGATCACATGATCGACCTGAATCAAGGAATGGAACCATATTGTAACCCCCCAGGCTTACTCATCATGATCCACCCCCCCAACATGTCATTTAACATGTCACTCACCACCATATGTCATACCATCAATCACTCCTTTATCATATTCCTTCTTACATCCCCCATGCACTCCATCCACACACACAGTATATAAGACCTCAAACTATGACCTATCAGGGGCATCCCCTGTTCTGCTCCTTCATTGTGCTTCTCCTGTCTCACTTCCTGTATATTGGTCTAGACTGCTGTTATACAGCCATTCATTTCTGGTCCAATCCTCCTTGTCTCCTTTCAAGTGTTCCCATGCCACATATAGGTTCCACATATGCCAGAAAAGCATACCCCATTGACAATAAATGCTTCACACTTTCATATCTGAAAACAGCAAAAAGGGATATATCTGCCCATCAAACTCTCCATGGGCAGCTCCTTTTTTCTTTGTTGGAAAGAAAGATGGTAAATTATGTCCATGTCAAGATTATCAGAGGTTAAATGAAAGAACCATTGCCAACAAATACCCATTACCACTTATCCCTGAACTCATAGACAAACTTAAAGGCACTACAATATTTACCAAACTTGATCTCAGATGGGGCTATAACAATATACACATCAAAGAAGGAGATGAACATAAAGCCACATTCATAGCCAATGGAAAATTATGGGAACCTACAGTAATGTTCTTTGGCCTCCAGAATTCTCTGGCCACATTCCAATCAATGATGAATGCCCTTTTTGACAACCTTATCACTGCAGGCCACATTGTCATCTATATGGATGATATCCTCATTTTCTTGAATGACCTATCTGAACATCAGAAATTAGTTTGCCAAGTTCTCCAACATCTTATCAATGAAGATCTATTCCTGAAACTGGAAAAAAGCTTCTTCAAGAAGGAATCAATCAAATATCTTGGCATGATCATTTCCCATGATCAAGTTCACATCTGCATATGTTTTGCACCACAAGACAAGATGACTGGTCTACCCTTCTTACAACCACAGAATTTGCACATAATTCTCATATTCATTCCATGTTG
>QLPN01000849.1:0-42917 GCA_003314395.1 Albatrellus ellisii
GCAAGGAGGAGGTGAAGTGACTGTACTCTTCAGGAAGGGATCTAATCAGAGACATGCAAGCCAGTTCTTTGTTGAGGTTCTGTAAAGTAAAGCCCTTGGGACGAATATTGCTGATGGTCCTCATAGCTTCTTCAACTCTATTCATCAGGGCTTGCAAAGACTCTTCAGGCTTCTTCCTGATTGAGAACAGGTCGTCGTAGGCATTGAATCTTGCCCCAGGCTTCTTCAAAGGGTGTACCTGCTCAAGCTTGTCCCAAATCTTGATGGGATCACACTCTATGCCTCCGAGATGCACCCTTTGTTCATGCTCGATAGCAAGGAACAAGGCTCCAGCAGCCTTTTGCGACCTCATCTTCCAATCCTGATACTCCGAGAGGGACTTGGACTTATCTGGAACAGTCTCCTCGCCCGAAACCAACATCCATAACCCTCTCATCATCAACCAGGCCTTCATCTCCATCGACCATTGAGGATAGTTAGAGTTAGAGAGAGGTGGGATAGATGGAGAGGAGGTAGAGTCGGAGACCATGATGATGATGACGACAGCACACGAGAACGAGTGATCGGAATGGGATGTAACTTGGTATACAAGTGCTTCAGAGTATGCCCGAGGTGACTGCAAGGTATGGGAGTGATAGCGGAAGTGGAGGTTAAGATACGACTATGGTTTCTAACTCACGGAGTTGAGACTTTGATGTTGTTGTGAAGGAACCAGTGAGTCGAATGAGTTGTAAATTGGAATAGAGGTTGGCGCAATGTAGACGGAGGTCTGTACGAGGTTTGGAAAGGATCGAGTGCGCGGAAGTCGAGATATGAATGCCACAAAGTCGATTAGAGCACAGGGCCCATAACCTGTTAAATGACAATAAGGACTTGTGGTATTGCAATGGAGAGTACTCTAGACACCACACTAAGTGGGGGACTGAAGTCCGAAGTGAGCAACTAGAGAAAGAACTAGTTGTGCCACCGAGGACTCCTTTAAACTGCGCGTAACTGCGGAGTTAGAACTATAAGAGTGTGCCACATGTACGTGTAAAGTAACAAGTCTAACACATGAGCACAAATAAAGATATAAGTAAATGTAACACAAAGTCTGGAAATCCAAAGATAGGAAAGTTGGTGAAGAACCTTATATAACAACAGTATGTCCCATCTTATATCTTATCTCATCTCTCCTCTACTGGGTACCTGCTGTACCAGTAGGCATTCACATGGGCTTATTTACTTGACCCACATTGTTCCCCATCTAGGATGTTCTTTGTCTTCTATAGTTAAAGCTCCTCCCTAACCTTACTCAGCTTTGCTATATCTTTCTTCTCTTTTCACCCCCTATACCTCAGCACTTATCTACTCTTGCTGAGGTATGGACCTTGTCTTACTCTCTTGTTCTCTTTTTCTGACAGTCATCTCTATCCTCTGCATACCTCCTATCTTGTATGCTTCATCTGTCACCTCCCTCAGGTACTGTCTCTCTCCTTAGCACTTCTCTACTCTTGCTGAGTCATCTCTATCCTCTACGTACATTCTATCTTATACACTTTGTCTATCACCTCTCTCAGCCATTGCAAGATGCAGTCCTACATATCCCATAAGGGAGACTAGAGCACACTCTCTTAAGGTTCACACCAAAAGAAAGGATATTCCAGCCATATCAAGCTGGGGTCTATTCTCTATACTACTGAACTACTTATAGTACTCTAGAGTGCACATGGACCAGTGCAGTAGACTAAGGGCAGGTCAGACAGTACAAGACCACAGCTACAAGAGATAGGGATGTGCAGCATCCATGAGAACCAGCCCATCTGGAATAGCCTAGACCACAAGGACAGTAAGTGATGTAAGATATGATAAGATGATAACAAAAGAATCTAATCAAGAGAAACATAAAAGAAAAGAAAATGATAAAAGGAATATAAAATGAAAGGTCAAAAGATGACCTAACAGCCATGTGGCACACATTTTGGTCTCCACCCTCTTCCTTGCAATGCTAGAGGCCTATGCTATTTATCTGTAGTTAATACTACTACACTTATAGTAAGTATAGCATAAGAAAATGAAAAAATGAAAATGCATTTGATACAAGGTGCCTAGGCAAGTGCCTCATAACATGGAGAAGTTGTCAATGAAGGTGGCAAAGTACAGGTTGCCATGGAGGTGTCAGGCCACTATTATTTCTCTTATTTTTCTCTTCATTTTTCCTATTTTTCTTATGTCTCTATCACTACAGATCTTACAATTGCTCCTGATCTATCAAAGCAATTCTCACAGTCATGCTTTGCTCTTGTTCATCTTTATTGGCCAATGATGTGCCAGTTGTCTGATCTCCGATTGGCCTGCTTATGAAGTACTTATGACTCATTTTCTCACTGTTACTGCAGATGCTCACTCAGCTTTCTCACAACTGCTGCAGAGTATCATTAATCATTCCCACACTTACTGTGGACATCATTCATTCTCTCTCTGATTGGTTACTATTATTATCTCTACTGTGCAGCCCTTGCTAGTCCATATGCCTGCCCTAGAGTACAGCACTATATATACTATGTGACTCATAGCATTTATTCTCCAGTTCTGATCATCTGGGATATCTGCTAGGTACAGTACCAATTCTCTCCTCTTTTCCACTATATCTTAATATCATCTGGGATATCTGCTAGTCCAAGCATGATTGTCCTTTTGTTGTTTTTAGCTTTTCTTCAGTTGTTTGACTTTGACATACTGTTGGCCTCACAGGAGGGAGGCAATATGCTTTTGGCCAACCAGATCAGAGTGGACAAGGTCTAGGATGTGTGAGGAGTGAGAGTATGAGAGTATGAAAGGTGAGTATGGTAGTTTTCCTAATGCACATCTTTCCACAGATGAGGTGATGCAGGAGTCTGGTCAGCATAAAAGCCTTGCACTTGTGATGTGTTGAGGTGCAACACTACATGCAGTGATAGGTGCCTGAGATATTTGTGCCAGACTTGGAGGGATGTTGTGGGTACAATCATGTTGACTTGGCAAGTTGGTTGCAGCTCCAGCCAGTAGTTTCTGTTCCTCAGGAAGCTGCTGCAGTAAATAACAGAATCTTTGGATATGGTGTGATTCCAGACTAGTGCATTATGATGGATCCTAATTTGCCAAGACAGCTGATGGAGTGAAACCTGTGTCCTGCCTTCAGGACATGCAGTGTTTCCTGGAGGGTTAGTGAGGTTTTTCCCTCTGCTCATTTCATGGCTCTGGAGACTAACCTGATGCTGAGACAAGCAATGGTAGAGTTGTCCCCTAGAGTGATGGTGCATTGAACATTGGCTCTGTATGTACTGAAGTCATCCCAGAAGGGTGAGGTGTGGTCTGTACAGCCAGAGGTGAGCATCCAGAGATGGAACTCAGTCCCATGATAGAAGCAAGCAGTAAATTCATCACTTGAGGCTACACTAGCAGATAACACATTAAGTTTATGCTCCCTCCCCTTCTCATCTGTCTTCAGGCATGCCATGCAGCACCCATCAGGTATCAATGATGTGATTTCTGCATCCATCATGACTGCATTTGAGGCTGTTCCATCATCTATTTGGTTGCTGTTTGAGTACTGATAGAGTTGAGTGCATCTTGGTTCTTTCCTCTTCATCTAGGATGCATTGCACATGGTGACAGAGTCTAGTCTAGCTAGGTCAGTAGATGCAAGGATGACAGAGGTGAGATGTACCCAAGAGTCCAGTAGTGCCTGAATGTCAGGCCAACAAGTCACCACCAGATGACAAGGCTAAGGGATGACAAGTCTCAGCACAAGAAGAAGGGGAAGAACCAGCTGTAGTGAGCTGGGGTCTATTTGCAATACTACTGGCCAACTTATAGTACTCTAGAATGCACACAGACCAGGTGCAGTAACTAGGGGCAGGTCATGTAAGTAGAATGCACAGCAAGCATGAGAACATGTGCAGCATGTGTGAGAACCTCCCCAAGAGGACCATAATGACAGTAAGTAAGATAGTGGATTAGATATGATCAAGATGAGATAAGATGAAAGGGATCTTATCTAAAGAAGAACAATAAAGAAAAGAAATAATAATGGCAGGGAATAAAGTCAGTGATAGGAGTCTGACACTGAAGCATTATCATAGCAAAGTGTTGGGACAAGATGGGAATACCAGAGGAGATGATTCTATTGCAAATGAGTGTGAGTGTCAAGTTGAGGAGTGAGTGGAGAAGAGATGTTGGGTTGACACTTGAATAGGGCTTGGAAGTCCAGGAATGCTGCCATGGCACTTTGTTTCCCATAGACCACTTTGAGGGCTTTCCAGGACTCTTTCACAGTTAGTGAATTATCTTTGATGAGAGCTCCTGCTGTTCCCATAATGCTCATATTTATAACCACTTTAGCTGTTCCATTGTTGTTATCCCAGGTGGCTCATTCTAAGTTGTTATTGATGGTGTAAGAAGTGCCATCTGCACTTGTTCCCATCCTGACACTGGGGAGTAGTTTCATGTAGTGATGGTGTACCAAACCCCCATGATGGTGAGTGTTGACTTAACAAAGGTGGCCCACCTCCAATAGTTTGAGTTCCCTTCTAGCTTTGTTTCAAATTATGGAACAGAGGCAGCATTTGATAAAGTGATGAGTGAAGTAAGGAAGAGGATGAGGATAGTAGAGCTGTCAAGTAAGACAGAGGAGTGTTGAATTGTGCTAGTTCTAATAAGATGAAAAATAGTGACTTGACTTAGGTCCAAACCAAGGACCTCCCTTACTCCAGGTGGGTGCTCTAGCCACTGAGCTACCAGGTCTTGGTTAAGTGAAGTGCTAATAGCATGATGTGAAGCTGTACCTCAGAGGCTTACACTGTCTAAGACAAATTGTAGCTTGTGTACAGGGTCAGGTATTTGACCTTTACTTCAACAAGGAGTTTGTTGAAGGAGTGAATAAGCCAGGCAGGGCCCATAACCTGATGAGGCCAGGTCATACACAGCAAGAAGAGCAACTGAAGTACTGATTTTATCTTTACCAAGTATCATACATATATGGATGTATGGAGTCTGTGCATGGACCATTGTGACTTGTATAACAAATGTATGTGTCACAGTAGCAAAAAAGGAAAGTGTTGAGAATCCAGTAGCACAGCAAGGATGATCAAGAAGCAAAAGATGGCATTTAGCTGATGATGGTTTTGCTGAATTGAGGCAGCAAGCATGTGGCAGCAAATGTGACAAGAGAGATGTTAATATCAGCCCAGGGACCTCAGGGGACAATGAGGGAAAAGAAGTGAACTGGCCAGGAATTGAACCCAGGACCTCCCACATACTAGAAGGGTGCTCTAACCAACTGAGCTACCAGTCCTTGTATAGGGCAAAGTGGGTTAACCATGAAGTGTTGCAAGATGGGCATTGCTTGACTACCAACAAGAGAGCCTATACATAGGTGGGGTGTGGCAAGGATGGCATGTAGCAGATGTAACCTGCAACAATGAGAAAAAGAGCTACAAGATAACCAATGAGGGTAATATAAAGCACTGTCTCCATGATGGAGGACAGCAAAAGAGGGGTAAGTGTAAGACCTGCAAAGCAGGCTACTGACAATCTTGGACATACATTTAGGTTACTTACTTACTTACTTTACAGCCACGTGCTGGAACAGTCTGGCAGCATGTAGTACAATATGACATCTATAACATACTATACTAATACCTACACCTACATGAATGTTGCCAAGGAGACAGAGCTCCAAGATGGAGTGAGGTACATACCTGACTACTGTATTTAAGGAGCCAGGGGGTGCCCCTCATCTCCAGCTACTTCCCAGTTACTACAAGTTACCACAGCCATGAGACAGACTACCATGCAGATACTACACTATGAGCCCACCACTATCCATCTCTCAGTTCTAATATCATCCTTTCTCCCCATTATGTGTTTTAGGCTAGGAGCCCACTGCTCTGATCTTACATGTCACTTATCTACCTCTAAAACCTCAAACTCACACAGAAGCCAACAAGTTTCTGTACATCTGGAGCCCACCCTTGTTCATATTTAATCCACTTTTACAGCTTTTCTTTCATCTTTATCATCCCAGTGGGAGTCTAGATGCCAACTGATATGCCAGCAGAACCACAAGCTAAGACCATGGCATGCAACAACAAAGGTAAGTTTGCCCCCAGAAACAAAGCTAACAAGCCCATACCATCCAGCAGAACCCTAGGAAACCTCTCTGATGACCCTACCACACCAACATGAGACTCACCAGCAGCAAGCTCACAGAGAAACACTGACTCAGACACTGACAACACAGCATCACCCACTTGTTACAAGGCACTTGCTTTGGCACCTTGTAACAGTTTTCTTTTCTTTCTTTTCTTTTTCTTTTTATTTTTTCTTATATTTTACTTACTATAAGCATAGTATTAACTACAACAGTGAGCTTAGCTCCTACTTATAGTAAGGACTCTTTTCTTTTCTCTTTATAGTACTTAAGTATTTACATACTTAAGTGTGAGCTCAGCTCCTAGTACTATAAAGACTTATCTGTTTCTCTTTTATCTTTCTTTTATTTATTATAACATTTACTTGCTAAGGACTATTACTATACAATTAGCAAGGACTCACCTTTCTTGCCATTGTTTATCTTTGTTTACCTCTTGTTCATTATGCACTTGTGGCTAGGTCACATTACTTATACTATGGACACAACTTACTGCACATTACTGTGCATTTACTGCACACTACTGCGCACTCATCATTGATTAATGAACTTTACTATACTTAGCACTCTAGTTTTGTATAAGTAGTTGAAAGACTGGCAGTCATAAACCCCAGTCTTGTCAACTTCACAATCTAGGGATTCTCCTATACTGCGCTTGATCTAAACTCACTACAATCTTGCTTCACTCTAAGAACCAAGTCTAAGATCTCTAAGTCACACTAAGCATCACTAATATATCCTACACTCATCACTCTGGATCCTCATCTAGTCATTGGTGGTATCATCCTCATTACTATCTCATTGATCCCTCTCTTCATCATCATCAGGAATGGTTACTACATATATCAAACATGTGTTCATTGCCTTGTTACCAGGGGTATTATTATAGCAGACCTTCCCTAAGACCATCCAATAGGCCACTCTTAGAACCACTTACCCCCTATGCACAGCAGCACCCACTACATGAATGTACACAACTCCATCACAATACACTTTCGCACACATGTCCCACTCAACACATATGATGGGCCCCACCACCATGCCACCACCATGGTTGACCAAAGCCTTGCTATTCTCCAGTAAGTCATGTGACTTCAAGGACTTCATCACAGAGTATGAGGATCTTGCAGATGTGTACCAGCTGTCTGACAAATAAAAAGCAGAAGGCATCATCAAATACATACCATCAGCTCTCTGGGACCTCTGGCATGATTGGGATGGGTACAGCACAGCATCCTGGACTACCTATAAGAAGGCCCTATCCATGCTATACCAAGATGAATCAACTGAGAAACATTACACCAAAAAGCAGTTATGATCACTAGTCCAAGAACAGGCACAATACTGCATGCAGGACTCCAGAGATGTTCGGGAATACTACTGCAAATTCCTCACCATCACTGGACCACTGGTGTGCAACCAGAAGTAAGCAGAGGACTGATGAAATCTGGGCAGCACAGCAAGGGAAGCAAACACTATGACATAGAGCAGATAAGTGTAGAGCCCAAGGGCCTCTATAGCAAGAGACAAGGCTGTAGCCTTGGTAAGACAGAGCAGAAGACCTTAAGACCACATCTGTAAGATAGGGAAGATGTGTACCAGAGGGTAGAGGGTACACAGAAGAAAGACAGAACTCAGCACATGCAGAAGTGCTGAGGTGAGACAAAGACAGGGTAAAGAAGATATAGTAAGAGCAAGATAGAGTTTAAGAGGAGCTCAGACCATAAAGAGAACAGAAATACCAATAAGATGAGATGGAGATAAGTATACTTAATAAGTAAACAGTGTGATCAGCATCATAAGGTAATGAAAAAACCAACAAGGATGACCATGATGAAAACTTCTGGTTTAGTTTCCACCCTGCCAACCACAACCTTCTACAAAACTGGCTCCTTGCCACCAACCCTATGCACAACACCACCACCCCATATGAATTTGAAGTAGTCTTCAAGTCTGCAAGGACACTTTTCTCAAGTGAACAGTTCTACCCAGCATGGCAGCAGAATCAAGATGATATATGAGATGACTCTGATTCTGACAATGACATAGTGCCTAGCTACACAAGGCCACAAAGCTCTAGAAAATATCAGACAAGTCAGCACAGGTACAACAACAACAAAGAAGAAGAAAGGGACCAGTCCACACAACACCCCACCACTCACAACAATGAACCTGGCTCCAACTGACAAGGAGTACAGTACCAGATGAAAGCCATACACTTTACTGACACACCACAGGCTGCACACAGCTCAGATAGCACTGACTGGCAAGCCCTGTCACAGTTAGTAACACAGATAAACACTCTTACACCCTCCAACCCCACCTATGCCATCCTCTACTACTGCTGTAAGCAAGAATTCCCCACTGTCACACCAGACCTACCAAAACCAATATTCAGTGCTCCAAGCTTGGCACTCAACTTCCAGCAGATCACAACACCAGTACAAGGTACAGCTAACACAATGTACAGTGCAGCTTTCATGCCCCCAGCACAGCAGCCAGGTGGTTGTGCCTTCTGCACACAATATGGCCATTGCATTCAAGACTGCCCAATTGCAGATGACTATGTCCAGCATGGCCTTGTGGTCTTTCAAGGTGGTCACATTAAGCTACCAAGCTATGCACCAGTCCCTAATGACAGAACATGGCATGGTATTCAGTTCAGCATCAACTGCTGGCTGGCTGGGCAACCCCCACCAACAGCAGCAGCACCCACACCACCAAATGTAGTCCCCCAGCAAACACCTTTCATAACAGAGGACCCCACACACCAGAACCAGCCCCAACAACATGAGGACTCACCTAGAAACCCTCACCAGACCAACATTATCCAAGTAACAGACTCAACTAATGATTCTGACAATGAAAATACAGATTTCACAGGAGTTTTCAATATATTCAGTACAGCAAAACAATGCAAGGACATACATACCATGAAGAATACCCCAGCAACCTCAAACAGCTTACCCCCCTCTACTGGGCAGCCCAAGTACCACTCCAATGCAGAAGATCCTGCACTGATTGCTGAGTTGGCAACACTACTATGGGAAGGCCAACTCACCACAGTAACACCCACCCACATCCTAGCTGCTAGCCCAGCCATACAAAAGCAGTTCATGGAGCAACTCTGCATGAAATGCATCAAAAGTGCTGTTTTTGAGGAAGTACCTGCTAATATGGCTGAATCAACTTACCATATATCACAGGAAGTTTTTGAGCTTGCAGAACCATGACATGCAGCCTTCTCTCTACCCCTGCATGAAATAGAAGTCCTTATCAATGATTTTGTGATGGAATGTGCAATTAAAGACCAAGGTTCACAGATTGTGGCCATACAGATTGATGTGGCCAAGGCATGCAGTGCACACATCAACACCTCACACTGAATCAAAATGGAAGGAGCCAATGGCACCAAAACATGGACAGTAGGCTGTGCAGAAAACCTAAGCATTGTTGATCTTGTCATTACTAACACACAGACGTTCCCGTTTGGCTACACCTTCTTTACGATGCATACATACTACATTACACAAACTCCTCAGACCTTCTACCTTATGTCTGAACACTTCTCACCCCACACACATATCCAGAACAACACGCGTTCATCCCATTATAGTCTTTGTTGTATTCCTTCATTCACACTCCTCTCCAACCTTACCTATGCCTTACTATATAAAACACACACCCCACGTTACAAACTCCTCAGACGGTTTACTTCTACGTCTGAGTGAGTACTCCACCTCTCCTACCCAACACATCATCTCACATCTACCCTGCAGTGTACTTAAACCACATTGCATCACTTTCTCTGTGCTTGCAACCCCATACTCTGCTACAGGTCTGTCGCTACCACTCTAGATGGTTTACTTCTATGTCTGACGTACTTAAACCACGTTGCATCACTTTCTCTGTGCTTGCAACCCCATACTCTGCTACAGACTCCACTACAGCTATGCCACTGCCAGTGGCACTCATTGCCATGAGCTTCTCATACCTATTAACACTGTTATATATCATAGTTGCAACAGTCTCCCATATCCTGTGCGCACAAGCATTAGAATCAGTGATCTCACTTTTGTTACACATGCACACATACTTGACAATGCACCATTCCATGTCCTCTTTGGCTGCCCCTTCTACAGCCTGCTTCTTTGCAAAACTGAAGACCATCCTGACAGAAGTGTCTCCATCACCCTACATGACCCAGCTGACATATCACATACCTTCACTGTAGGGACTCAAGCCTGTATAACACAACCTGCAAGTCAGTCACTCACATCGGCACAGGTCCCAACTACACCCAGCACCTTGACATACCTACAGGATGCCCCATGTGTGGTCTTCCAGGACCCTCCAGCCACACAACAAGGCAGTGCCCCAGTCAACAGCAGCCATAAAAGAAGTCTGGAAAGCAAAGAAAAAGGTCAGCAGAGAGAGAACTTGCAGGGCAAAGGAGGGATGATGGTGAAAGAGGAACACAACACAATGCATGTACACAACCAAAAAGGGAACAAGGGACTGGACAAAAGGGGCAAGAGCACATGAGGAAACAGACAGGCACCAGATGGGCTCATGAGTGAAAAGCCAGGGAAAGCAGAGTATGGGTGGTTGAATGAGAGGGGAGAGGAATGGAACACAATGGCAGACAGGAAGGACAATCCACAGGCAGTGTAGGAGCAGGCACTAGAGCAAATCAGGCAGTACCTTGTGACAGGCATGCACCCAGTTCACCAGACATGCACTGCAGTTCAACAGATAAGCAGGAAACTCACATATTCCTTCAGGTGTGCAAGGAAATCTGGCAACAACAAGCTTGTGGATGACTCCAACTGGTTGTTCCACAATCACAGCATGTGCCTGACAGCTCAGAAACTCTTTTGCAGCCCACCAGCACCATCTGGGATCATGACTCCCACCCCAGCACACTAGTTCTCATATGCAACTCTGTGATCAAAACAGACATTGGATAAGGCAAAACCCCACTTCATAGGACCAATGGTCATCATGTGTTGATCCTGCAAAGTCCCCTACCACACACACTCCTGCTCCTCAATTCCAGTCACCACTATCAGTGCTGAAGAAGATACCCAGGCTCCCCATGAAGAGGACAAAAAAAAATTCTCCTTTCATATTCCTTTCTTTCATTTCATTTGTTCTAGACCACAGTTTACTTCTCTTTCAGCACCCCCAGCAGATGTAATACCTGCAAAGCAGGCTACTGACAATCTTGGACATACATTTAGGTTTCTTACTTACTTGACAGCCACACACCAGAACAGTCTGGCAGCATGTAGTATGATACAACATTTATAACATACTATACTAATACCTATGCCTACATGAATGCTGCCAAGGAGACAGAGCTCTGAGACAGAGTGAAGTACATACCCAACTACTGGATTTAAGGAGCCAGGGGGTGCCCCTCATCTCCAGCTACTTCCCAGTTACTACAAGTTACAACAGCTATGAGACAGACTACCATGCAGATACTACACTACAAGCCCACCACTATCCATCTCTCAGTTCTGATATCATCCTTTCTCCCCATTATGTGTTTTAGGCTAGGAGCCCACTGCTCTGATCTTACATGTCACTTATCTACCTCTAAAACCTTAAACTTGCATGGAAGCCAACAAGTTTCCATACAGCAGCACTAGTGCCAAAATAGTGACTTGGCTTGGGTTCAAACCAAGGACCTCCCTTACTCCAGGTGGGTGCTCTAACCACTGAGCTACCAGGTCTTGGTCAAGTGAAGTGCTATCAACATGACGTGAAGCTGTACTACAGCTAGTTCCTGTCTAGAGAGTTGGCTACTCTGAGCTGAGAGACAGACAGGGGAGTTTAGCTCATAAGCACATGGTCAGGTATTTGACTGTCATCTTCAACAGTAAGGACTGGACAAGACAGGACAAAGAGGGAAGAAGAGTAGAGATGTCTGCTTATTATTACAAGATGCTATCAAGAACTCTTATATACATCCATAGAACACACACAAACCATCTGACTAAGAAAGTGGGGGATGTGGGTGCCAAAGAGTGAACAGCACACATGACATAATCAACAGGTTTGACATGACTGTGTTGGAATTTGACTATTTATCATGCTGCTGAGCATGTCCTCTCTACTCTTTCTCTATCTCTATAACTCCTCTCCCATCTTACTTTCTATCTCTTACCTCTATGTCATCTCTTATATCTGCATCTAATCTTCATCTTCATCTTATCTTTTACCATCTCTCTGGCTCTGCTCTTCATTCCTCTTTAAGTTGTCTCTTTGTCCTTGCCTTTGTAGCTCCACTACAATGCTAAATCATTGTCTCTATATCTTCTTTTCTTCTTCTCTCTGGCTCTGCTCTAAGCTCTCTACCTAGTAGTTAGCTATCTGTTTACTCTGCATCCTCATGTCTGAAGCCCTCTTCTCTCTGGCTGTGCTCATCTCCTCTATTCCCTCTCTGCTCACTATGTGGGCTCCTGCTATCAATCTCTTGCTTCTCCCTTCTGTCTTCCTCTTTGCCTGCCCTCACCTGCACTGTCAGACTGAAGCAGAGGAGAAATGGAGGTGTAACAGATATAAGGGTGTACACAGAGGAAAGACTAAGGATGGTACTGTGTCAGAGATGGGAGAGAATGTAGCAACTGGATACTCACCTCAGCAAGTGGAAGAAATGCTGAGGTAAGATGAAAGAAAGGGCCTTATGGAGAGGTAGAGAATAATGTTGAAGAGGTGATTCAACAATGTAAGAACAAAGGGAAGCCAAAAAGAGAAGAGTGTGGGTCAAGTAGGTGAACCCATGTGAAATACCACCAGTAATGGAAAGCAGCCAGTATAGAAGAGATGAGACTTGGTCCAGAGTAAGTAAAGCATATGTAATCATGGTATAGTGAGAGCAAGGGAATGAAAAACCAACAGAAAGAAATGAATCCATTCAGCAATGATAGAGATGGAAGCAAAGAAATAAACAAATGCATCCAAAAGCATGAGCAGGAAGGGTCACACACAGGCAATTGCCAAGTTTCCTAAAATGGAAAGTGCATGTGGTGGTTTGCAATTCTAACATAATCTTATGTCTAGATGCCTCTCAACCCACACTGACAACTTTCTTTATATTCCCAGAAGCCTCATTATGCCTCTGCTATACACCTAGTGTTGAACTCTTACTGGGTGACTTCCCATGAGCATCTAGAAGTGCTAGATGGACTCTAGATCTGAATTTTCGAGTCCCACCCATGAACTTTCAAATTGTAGAGTTCCCCTTTAAATTGTATAAGACATATCAACTCTAAATCAATAACAATAGATTTTTAGATCATTAGACTGCCCCATTTTAAATAATACACTATGATGATGACAGCCATTTCTTGCTGCAGTCTTTGGCCAATGATGATCTTCATGAGAAGGAGTTGTTCAATATGACAGCATTTGTGTGCTAGCAAGAGCCAATGGGCCTTCATTACCACAATGGGTATTGATGTTGAAACCTTCAAATTTATCCTTGGCTGTGGATTCTTGGCCACTTGGCATTCACTATCTATCCCACACTCCAATGTCTCCCAATCAGGTCACCCATGTCTCATATGATGCCTGCTTGATGTGGCAGGTGCACTAGGCCTACCTAGCTGCATCTCCTGCCATGTGTGTGCACACTTGCATTCCCATACTGTGACTCTCCCACTTGGCATGGCTGACTCATCATCCCTGTGCAACATCAATGGTGCTGCCCTCCATGCATACAAGCTTGTTGAGTCATTCATCCCCCCAGCCACCACACAGCCACTGACACAGCCACTGATGATGGCACTGCAGCAGGTGTTGAAGCCACAGGTTGTGCCTGTGCCACCCCCTGCACTTTTGCTTTTGGTGCAGAGCAAGATGCTCTGCTGGCAGCCTGTGCATGTGCACCATATAGGCATGGCAGCTGCATCTGCCATATCCTCATGTACCTACCTGTTGAGCATGTGAATTACTGAGCCATATGCAAACCTCCAGCAGGTTTGAGCATCTTGGATTTGTCAAAGTGTATACAACAGAATTTTGAGGGTAAATGACAAATAGTATGAGACAGTGGTAGGAATGAGAACAAAGATTTGGATTTGTTGGAGTGAGATCTCATGCATGGTTGAGTTCAGATAGTGAAGTACAAGGCCTCTGAACACAGTGGGGAAAGGGTGTTGATGACAGGCCATGTGCAGAGGAGAACTAAGAGAGTTCTTATTTGTACATGTTGTACCTCTATGGTATATATAGTAAAGTATGTACAGGTATTCATATATATGTGTGTGTATGTTCAGCATGATCAAAAGAGGAAGGAGAATGTTAGTCATCATCAGCACATCATCAACAAAGGGCATGTAGGATGGAAAGGGCCTTAGCAGTGATGGGCATGCCACAGCACTGTAAGACCTGCAAGCAGGCTACTGACAATCTTGGACACACAATCTAGGTTACTTACTTACTTTACAGCTGCATGCCAGAATGATCTGGCAGTGCAAAGTATGATACATCTATAACACACTATACTATGCTACACAAACACTGCCAAGGAGACAGAGCTCCAAGACAGAGCAATGTACATATGTGACTACTGTATTTAAGGAGTTGGGGGTGTGCCCCTCCTCTCCAGCTACTTTCCAGCCCATTACAAGCATGAGCTACTTCCCAGTTACTTACCAGCTATCACGAGCTACCAGGAGTCATGCAGATTCTACACCATGAGCCCACTGCTACACCATTCTATGCTGTTCTAATATCATCATCTTGTCTTCTCATTGTGTGTTTTAGGCTAGGAGCCCACTGCTCAGGTCATACATGTCTATCTAACCATCTTATACCTCAAACTCGCATGGAAGCCATCTTCCTTCTGTACATCTGGAGCCCACCCTTGTTCATCTTTGATCATCTTTTACAGTTTTTCTTTCATCTTTATCATCCTGGTGGGAGTCTAGACACCATCTCATATGCAAGCAGCACCACAAGCTAAAACCATGGTGCACAATGACAAAGGTAAGTTTGCCCCCAGAAAAAAATCTAATGAGACCGCACCATCCAGCAGAACCCCAGGAACCCTCTCAGATGACCCTACCACACCAATGTGAGACTCACTGGCACCAAGCTCACACAGAAACACTGACTCAGACACTGACGACACAGCATCACCTACTTACCCCCTATGCACAGCAGCACCCACTACACAAACATATGCAACTCTGTCACAATACACTTTCACACCCATGTCGCACTCAACACATACAACAGGCCCTGCCACCATGCCACCACCATGATCAACCAAAGCCCCACTATTCTCTGGAAAGTCACATGACTTCAAGGACTTCCTCACAGAGTACAAGGATCTTGCAGATGCATACTGGCTGACCAACAAACAAAAGACAGAAGGCATCATCAAATACATACCATCAGCTCTCCAGGACCTCTGGTGCAATCGGGATGGATATGGCATGGCATCCTGGATGACCTACAAGAAGGCTCTGTCCAAACTATATCAAGATGAAATGACAGAGAAGCACTACATGAAGAAACAATTATGCACACTAGTCCAAGAACAAGCCCAATACCACATGCAGGACTCCCAAGACATAGGGGAATACTACTGCAAATTCCTCACCATCACGGGACCCCTAGTGTGCAACAGGAAGTTAGCAGAGGAAAACCATGATGAAAACTTTTGGTTTGGTTTCCACCCTGCTGACTGCAACCTGCTACAAAACCAGCTCCTTGCTACAAACCCTACACATGACACCACCATCCCATATGACTTTGAAGTAGTATATGAAGCAGCAAGAACCATTTTCTCTAGTGTGCAGTTCTACCCTGCATGGTGGCAAAGTCAAGATGATGTTCGAGACGACTCCAATTTTGACAATGACATAGTGCCTAGCTACTCAAGGCCACAAAGCTCTAGACAATTTAGGACAACTCAGCACAGGTACAACAACAACAATGATGAAGAAGAAGAAAGCGACCAGTCCACACAATACCCCACCACTCACAACAATGAACCTGGCTCCAGCCAACAAGGAGTACAGTATCAGACAAAAGCTGTACACTTTATGGATGCAACACAGACAGCATGCAGCTCCAACAGCACTGACTGGCAAACCCTATCCCAGTTAGTAATGCAGATAAACACTCTTATACCCTCCAACCCCACCTATGCCATTCTCTACTACCACTGCAAACAAGAGTTCCCTGCCATCACACCAGACCTACCAAAGCCAATATTTGGTGCTCCAAGCATGGCACTCAACCTCCAGTGGACCCCAGCACCAGTACAAGGTACAGCTAACCCAATGTACAATGTGGCTTTCATGCCCCCAGCACAGTGGCCAGATGGTTGTGCCTTTGGCACACAATACAGCCATCAAATTCAGGACTGCCCAGTTGCAAATGACTACATCTGGTGTGGCCTTGCAGTCTGTCATGATGGTCACATCAAGCTACCAAACTATGTGCCAGTCCCTAACAATGGAACCAAACGTGGTATTCAGTTCACCCTTGACTGCTGGCTGGCTGGGCAACCCCCACTAACAGCAGGAGCAGCAGCAATGCCACCCCCACTACCAAATCTGCCTCCCCAGCAAGCACCATTCATAAGGGAGGACCCCCCACAACAGAACCAGCCCCAACAACAAGAAGACTCACCTAGAAACACTCTTGGAACTAATATTATCCAAGTAATGGATACAACAATGGATTCTGATGATGAAAATATATATTTCACAGGTATTTTCAATGTATTTAGTACAGAGAAATGACACAAGGACATACATACCATGAAGAGTACCCCAACAGCCTCAACCAGCCTACCCCCATCTACACAGCAGCCAAGGTACCACTCCAATGCAGAAGACCCAGCACTAGTGGCTGAGCTGGAAACACTCTTGTGGGAAGGCCAACTCACCACAGCAACACCAGCACAAGTCCTAGCTGCTAGCCCAGCCCTACGAAAGCTGTTTGTAGAACAACTATGCACTAAACATGTTGAAAGCATGGAAGTACCTGCTAACATAGCTGAATCAGTGTACCATATATCACAGGAAGTCTTTGAGCTTACAGAACCATGACACGTGGCCTTCTCTCTACCTCTGCATGAAATTGAGGTCCTTATCAATGATTTTGTGTCAGAATGCACAATTCTGGACCAGGGTTCACAGATTGTCACCATGCAGGCAGATGTGGCCAAGGCATGTGGCACACACATCAACACAGCTCACCAAATTGAGATGGAAGGTGCTAATGGCATCAAAACCTGGACAGTAGGCTGTGCAGAAAACTTAAGTATTAGAATCAGTAATCTCACTTTTGTTACACACACACATGTACTTGACAATGCACCATTCCATGTCCTCTTTGGCTGCCCCTTCTACAGCCTGCTTCTTTGCCAAACTGAAGACCATCCTGATGGAAGTGTCTCCATCACCCTACATGACCCAGCTGATGCATCACATACCTTCATTGTAGAGACTGAAGCCTGTACAATGCAACCTGCAAGTCAGTCACTCACATGGGAACAAGGCCCAGCTACACCTGGCACCTCAACATACCTGCAATTTGCCATGTGTGCAGCCCTCCAGGATCCTCTGGCCACACAAAAAGTGAAAGCTCTGGTCAACAGCAGGGATAGAGGATATCTGGAAAACAAGGAGAAAGGTCAGCAAAAGGAGGACTCAAAGGGTGTAGGAGAGACAATAGAAGAGGATGAAAACACAAGGCACATACACAACCATAAATGGAACAAGAGACTGGACAAAAGGGGAAAGAACACATGAGGAAACAGGCAGGCACCAGACAGGCTTACAAGCAAAGGGCCAGGGACAGCAGAGGACAAGTGGTTGAAGGAGAAGGGAGAGGAACAGAGCATGACAGCAGATAAGAATGAGGATACATGAATGGTGTGGGAGCAGGACCTAGAGAATATTGAGCAATACCTCACAACAGGCATGTGCCAAGTTCACCAGACATGTGCCACAGTTTGACAGACAAGCAGGAAGCTCACCTGTGCAGGGCAACTCTGGCAATAGCAAGCTTGCAGATGACACCAGCTGGTTGTTCCACCATCACAGTGTGTGCCTGACAGCTTGAAAACTTACTTTGCAGCCCACCAGCACCATCTGGGATCACAGCTTCCAGCCCAGCATGCAAATTCTCATGCACAACTCCATGATCGAAACAGACCACAGATGAAAGGCAAAACCCCACTACCTCAGGAAAATGGTCATCATATGTCAATCCTGCAGAGTCCCCCACCATGAGTGCTCCCACTCCTCAATTCCAGTCATCACTATCATTGCTGAAGAAGTTCTCCATGCTCCCCATGAAGAGGATGGAAAAATTTCCTCCTTTCATATTCCTTTCTGTTATTTCATTTTCTAGACTACAGTTCACTTCTCTTTTGTTGCCCCCAGCAGATGTAAGACCTGCAAGCAGGCTACTGATGATCTTGGACACATGATCTAGGTTACTTACTTACTTTACAGCTGCATGCTGGGACAATCTGGCAGTGCATAGTATGATATGTCTATAACACACTATACTACACTATGTGAACACTGCCAAGGAGACAGAGCTCTGAGATGGAGCAATGTACATATGCAACTACTGTATTTAAGGAGTCGGTGGTGTGCCCCTCCTCTCCAGCTACTTCCCAGTTACTTACCAGCTATCAGGAGTCATGCAGATCCTATGCTACAAGCCCACCACTACACCATTCTATGCCATTCTAATGTCATCATCTTGTCTTCTCATTACATGTTTTAGGCTAGGAGCCCACTGCTCAGGTTGTACATGTCTATCTAACCATCTTATACCTCAAACTCACATGGAAGCCATCTTCCTTCCATACAGCACTGCTCAAGGGTAGTGACAGCATGGACATTGGCCTGGAAGAGGTGCACCAGGACTTGTGTGTTGGAGATCAGGCATGGCACAGTCTGTGCTTATGTGATCTTACAGCATGAGTGCAGTGTGGTCCAGGCACATAAAATTTGGTTACTTTGTTTTGTACACATTTGTGTGATTGCCCTACTTTTTACCCCCCACCCCCCTAGGACAAACATGCCATTTTGCAAGTGTTTGACCATCTATTTCAATATTGTGTGATGTACATGGCACCACAGCAAAGAATTCTGCAAGGGCCAACATTTATTGAGCCATAATTCCAGGTCTTGGCATCTCAGTAAAACAATCTAGAGTACCAATTTCAAGCTCACAGAATCTGAAGGGGGGGGGTGTACCCCCCCCTCATATTTAAAGTTTAGAGACCCCCTCCAGCTCTAAACTGGATCACCAAGTCTCAGCTACCATCAGCTTCTTGGCCATTTATGTCTAGAGTCCATCAGATGCTTCTAGAACCTCACTGTACATGCAGGTATGGGCAGGCAACAAATAGTGTGATTATCATTGTGGTGAGCAAAGTAACTGCAGCAGTAAGAGTTGTCATGAGCACAGTAGGTGCCATGATGTGATAGTGAGAGAGGCTGCAGGTGATGTGAGGAAAGAGTAAGATGGAGGTGATTGGGTACTCACTCAGACAACATGTAGGACATCTGAGGAATTAGTAGTGTGGAGTGCCCATCTTATATAGTAGAGTAAGGTAGAGTTGTAGTGGAGATGATAAGGTAGAGTACAACAGTTGCCTGTGAGGTGCACACTAGGACAGTGAGGTCACAACTGAAGAGGAGGGGGATTAGTGAGGAATGGAGACAATACACCTTAAGATGGGTCACACTGTATAGCAGATATCTCAGATGTATAAAGCTAAAGAACTATCTACTACATGAGACTCCTTATATACTACAGGGATCGGCACACAGACCATGTGCTGTCACTGTAGGGCAGGCATATGTAAATAAGATGCACAGCATCTGTGAGAAGTATCAGTAAGCCATGCGCAGCATTGCACTGCATCAGTAAGCATCTGTGAGAAATGTAGTCATAAGTGTATAGTAAGCAGTCTGATGACTAAATGAAGATGTGTCATAGATAATCGCGATAAGATCTACCGATAATCTGATAAGATGAGATAAGATATCTTTAGTAGATCTTGAGCAATAAGGATGGAAGAAATCATAAAATGAAGAGAAAAATAAGTATATTCTGACATTGCCATAGTGGGGAGGGACATGTGTTGTCCTGGAGTATGTGTGGAGTGAGGGACATGTGTTGTCCCAGAGTGTGCTTGGATGTGTGGTAAGTGGTCCAAGGAGATAGAAGTGTATATGTGTGTAGTTGAAGGTAGTGGAGCCAAATGAAAGGTAGTGGTATGTACAGTATTGTCAACACTCACAGGAAGTCACTCAATACCCATTGTGGTAATGAAGGCCCATTTGCTCTTGCTGGCACATAAATGCCGCCATGTTGAACAACTCCTCTTCATGGAGATCATCATTGGCCAGAGATTGCAGCAAGAAATGGCTGTCATCATCATAGTGTATTATTTAAAATGGGGCAGTCTAACAATCCACAATTCTATTGTTATTGATTTAGAGTTGATATGTCTTATACAATTTAAAGGGGAACTCTACAATTTGAAAGTTCATGGGCGGGACTTGAAAATTTAGATCTAGAGTCCATCTAGCACTTCTAGATGCTCACAGGAAGTCACCCACTTACTTACTTACTTACTTACTTACTTACTTACTTTCCTTTTTAAGCAGCTCGGCAACCGCTGATGCATGTGCAAAACTTTTGTCTGCAAGTCTCCTAAAACATGAAAGTTTGTTTCCGTTCTTCTTGAGTACTGTACAGTTTTAGGCTACATGAAATTTTCTTTCATTTCTCCACACTTTTCTGTTTCTTATTTTATTTCAGCTCTTGTGTTGTTTTTGTGAAACACAGGCCATAAGCATCGAAGGAACTGGAATAGTTCTTATCATTATGTGATGCTACTATGGTCCTCTTATAGTATCTACTGTAGTGCATGGACCATGAGCTATAGTGAAGTGAGATGTGTGTATCCATGAATGTACGAGTTGTAGTATGTGTACAGTAGCAGGACCAAAAAAGGAAGGAGACGATATGATAAGCAGAGAACGTCAACAGTTTTTCGAGGTGAGTCCACCGGTCCTTCTCCTTAGGACGTCATAAGTATTTTTTGTGCGGAAAAGATACAAAATCCAAAGGTCTCTGTTCAAGAGTCGCAAGGGAGTCCAAGTGCTTAACTGCTTACGAGAGACATGACCCCACACAATTTGTGCGCAGTTTTCGTGATGTAGGTCGAAACGGGACGTAAGAGGGATAGGACAGAATTGCACGAGGATACAGTACCGGAGCGCGCACCTGTGAATTCCAATAGCTGCAGAAAAAAAACCCAGATTCTGCACTTCCCGGGACCAGGTAATGATAGTACTAATACACTGTAGTTGCTAGCCAGATGATACTAATTAGCAATAGCCCAAAACAGAGTTAGCCAGCAATAACACTGATTAGCTAGCACATGCTACTAATTACATCTAATGATCACTATTTAGTTACTGCTTAGCAGAGGTGTATTTTCATGACACTCACCACACTGTGTGCAGTCGCTGGCAGGTGTCCATGGGAATTGCATTCACGACTCACACCTCGCAATGATTCCTACTGGATCAGAACCTGAATAGTAACACTACATAAGCGGCGGAAGAAGAACGGAAGCTTGTGGATCACCTGGGTGGGACCAAAGACTCAAAGCTATAATGAGGTAAAAACCTATTGTCCTCGACGTCAAGGGAACGTAACGAGGATCCCATCCCTTGCATTACTCACAGACTAAAACCACTCCTTGCAACCAATTTGACTTTGAGTCTTGAACAACGTAATTGGTGACCAATACTAACCACAATATATGTAGGTTGCTGAGCGGTAGTATGAATGCACCCTACCTGTCAGGAAGAGTATTATGGATTCGATGGGGTGGAAAAACGGCGTGAGGGGCTTCCCAATTATCCAGGCAAGGGTGACGATGAATCTATCCGACTTCTAGCAAGTACAAATCGTATGGATATGGAGACGCTTACGGAAAAATAAACAGTGAAATTTGCTATGAACGGATGTCAATGGATACGTGACCTGCAGAAAGAAATGTATTCACGACGCTTGATCCGGCAGCAGCCCCCAAAACGACAACCAGGTTGTCCTTGACAGAAACAGTTACGACAACTACATGCTCTGCGATGACATAGTAGTTCATAACGACGTTGCCCGACACTGCGCCCAGGACCTACCTGCAGCATTTCCAGCAAGAGGTAAGAGAATTAAAATAACAAACCCTTTGTTGATGTGACAAGCCAACGCCAGCCTGTCCAGAGACTTCACGAGGAACTCAGCAGTGACCACGATCAGCTAAAAGGCAATGAGTTAGATGGTATCATAAAGGAAGGTACTGTTGTTAACTAACCCCTGCGACGATAAACAACAATGCGATCGTCACTGGGACGCTCATCTGTGGGGTTTTCTCTGCTTCTTCTGGCTTTGAGCTAGACTCTATGTCGGTAGATCTCTGGCCTGAGGCAGGATCGGAGGAAATTGGTTCCGCCTGCCTTCTGTGAGATAAGTTAAATGGCCGTTTTCCGGCTTTATAAGTCGTGGACTTTGAAACGTTATCGTCATTGACTTCGTATAGCTCGCTGTGCGAGAATAGGCTGAAGTACAAGTTAAACAGATAGGCTGACAACCAAAAACTCCAGTGATCGCACAAGCGAGTTGTATGCGAAAGGCTCACCAACCAGCAAGATGATCGCAACCTGATGAATATGCAATCAGAAAGCATGGAATGTGCATAATCAGAATATTGCAAGTACAAAGAAAGGCACGCTAGAAACATACACCGCGGCCTATACGAAGACTGCCTTGGTCATCCTCAGTATGGGTAGAAGGTCCGCAAAACCGCTGGTGGATAGTTTGGTAACCAATACGAACGCCTCCGGGGGGAGAGCACCGAATACACTGAGCATGATTAGCGAAGAGCTCATATGGGTGGCGCCTGGGACGGCAAAGATCAGAACAGTCAGCACGACCGCACTAAATGCGCGAGGATAAGCATCGTACTCTTACTGAAACCCTGATGAGAATACCGAATTCCCCCAGCAAAGAAACACATTCCAGGAACCAGGACTAGATGTATAAAACTCTAAAAATGGAGGGTACAACAGATGAAATACAAATACGCACGTAGGTTGCTAAGGATGCAGCCAACAACTAGGCACCCGAATTCGGGTTAAATCGCAACACTCACGACTGAAAATCAAGCAAACTCAAGGTACGCACGGTATGATCGCACGATGGCGAGCTCGCAATGTACTAAAGCGATGACCTACCGACGCCGGTGAGTATGCTCCAAAGACAAATATACTAAGATCTCGTACCGCTATTATTACTTCAACGCTTGATGCAAGCGTTTAGTCGAATCATGATGTTACGCACAAGATAGTCCGACCACTTACACGTTGCCCTATGAAAGCAGACGTGGACCGTCGTCAGCCTTCACTCTGGAGCGCGTCGACAATCCCAACTACTTACCAGGGTGACGTTGAGCAAGCCTCCCAATGCATGTCCTACTCGTAAGGATAGTTCTTCAGTAGCAAAGGCCCGTAACTGACAAAACGTGAGCCAGTGATTCACATCGACGTTGTGTGCCACGTACTTTGGCGAGTGGGATGATCGCGATAAACGAGACTGATCAGGCTAAGCGAATGGTCGATCGGCGATAAGTTGGATGTGCACTTACAAACGAAAATGATGCTCTCCGAGTCCGGACTTGCGAAGTGAATGGCCCACTGCAAACCTCCAGTTAAATAGCATGGACGTGTACACTGGCAGATGCAATACATACAGAAAGCGGGGCGAAAACGAGGAGGACATTCAGCCCTTCAGGTAAATAGCGATTCAACCAATACAACGCATAATCAGTACAATCGTCACGTACAAGAGGACCTCATTACAGCGATCAGGCTAGCACGAGTACCAGGCGCAACCCCGATCTCATATTCGGGTGTAAACAGGGCTTTGAGAGTTGTCATATTGCACCTGCGATGCTTCGTGACACCCCTTGCCGTGGTCAGCCCCTCTGCTGATATTTGGCGGTGATCTTGTGCACCTGAGTCGAAGGTGTGCGCAAGAGACGCGATGGCCGTATCTGGGGGAGGAAGCCGTAAGATCGTCAGGCTGGCAGGGTCGCATGAGTGCTCAGGCTCGATCTTACTGCCACTCATGAAACCGGAAAAAGCAGTATGGCTGCCCCTCTGACGAAGGCCAACATGCGAGGAAAAGTTGAGTGAGTAGCCACCGTTCTCTTCAGGATGGGCATCGCGGAAGTGCAGCATGGAGTGTACGGAATTCCTTGAATGTGCGGGAAGCGTCTGAGATGGTGGTGGGTGAATTGAGGATTCTAGAAATATCAAAGAGGGAGAGGGTAAGGACGAAGCGATAAGACTACAACTCCTGCGCAGACTCAAGATGAGTGGTGGAAAGGTGGGAAGAACTTGATCAGATGGGGGGTCAGGGTGAGGGGAATTGTGGTTTGAAGCTTCAGTCGAAGGAGAGGTCTTGGACGAGAGGGGGTGGGGATCCCCATAGGATGGCATTTCTTCGCTACCAGCGGGAGACTGCGGACGGAAGCGATGTAGCTTTCGTTTGTTACTACCTGAGTCGACGTGCATGTGCGACGGAGACGCGACATTTTTTGCCGCGTCCGGTGGGGGTGCACTGAGAGTGTCACCCGAGTCCTCAGGCTCGGACTCACTGATAGAAAGGGAAGCGTTGCCGTGCATTCGAAGGTGGCTAGCACGCGAGATAGAGGAAATAAGGTCCAGGGGGTAACGGTCGTGTTCCTCGGGACGGACTAGAGGGGGGGAGGGGGAGTGTTCTTGTTGTGTGTTGAAGAGCATAAGTCTGTGTGTTGAGGTGTCTATGGCAGATGGATAAACATAAATTCAAACGCGATCGTTATAAAGACTCTCATCTTCTGATTAGGACACTCGATATTAGCAATCTGGAACCGCAACCCTAACTCGTGTAACCGTTAGTCGTTTCCTGCAATAATCCCTGTGCTGGAAATCCAAACTGGCGCCGTCACCACAGTTCACTACTATGGTAGCACCCCCATGTGCGGCAAGCCCATTAATATTGTGAGATGGCAGTGCATGTACTGGCTTTGACATTCATGCCAGTTAACTGATGGCTATGTTCACGATATCATAACAAATATCTCCCTGCTGATACAGAGCTTCTCAACTTACTAAGCACAGAATGCATGAAACAAGCACTGTTTCATGTGTTCTGCATGTGCTTGCCTGTCCCAGCCCTCGCCTTCTACGACGACCAGTGGCGACCAGCATACATGCCGAATATATGAAGTGAGTACTATGTGTTCATTTTGTGTGTTCTGTGTGTGTAGACAACTGGCAAATCACACCCATCCCTATGGTGCGTGGTCATCAGCAATCCCACTCTAGAGGTGTACGGAATGAAGATGTCTTCCGTGCGAGTTCGAGGTGTAAGGTGGTTAGATAGACGTGTATGACCAGAGCAGCGGACTCTTAGGCTAGAACACGTAATAGAATGGATGAAGATGATATTGAGAAATGAAACTGAGATAGCGGCGGGCTCGGCGTAGCGTAGAATCTGCGTGATTCGACTGATGGCTCGTGGTAACTGGAAGGTAGCTCGTACTCGTAATGGCTGGAAAGTAGCTGGAGAGGAGGGGCGCACCCCCGACTCCTTAAATACGGTAGTTTCGTATGTACGTTGCTCCGTCTCCTTGGCAGCGTTCGCGTAGCGTAGTTTTAGTGCGTTATAGACGTATCGTACTATGCGCTGCCAGACCGTTCCGGCGCGCGGCTGCTAAGTAAGTAGGTAACCTAGATTTGTGTGTCCAAAATCGTCAGTAGCCTGCTTGCAGGTCTTACACCGGTTGGGGCATGAAGGATTGGAATCTTGGGTAGTAGTGATGGTGTGCCAGTGCAGGGACATATTCGTTATGATATCATGAACACAGCTATCTGACATCAACATCATTTCGCAACGACGGTGGGGTTTACCATGGGCGCCACACTGACACAGATCGAAGCAAACTGACTCCCAGAATGAAGTTGCCTAAAAAGGCGAATAGATAGGGCAGGTAACCAATACAGGGATCATGGAGGAGTAATGCTAAGTTCTGCACATGTGACACTACCAGGGAGAAAATGGACCCAAAAGAGGAAGAGATCTATTAGGTCTTTGGAAAAGGGAGCGCTGACTCGGAGTTCACAGCCTCCAGTGTTCTACTCAAAAAACAACTTTGACCATATTTATACGGCTCACTTTGCATTTCATGTCTACCATTCTCTCCCCATGCAGACCCCAGATATTCTTCGCATTGCTGTTACCAGTTCAACATGCAGCGTCGTACCTTTCGCTGCAGATACAGAACCCCTTCCTTCCCCCTTTTCAGAATCCTATGACTCCTCTCTCCCCCTATCTCCATCCCCCGCCGTCTCCAGACACACAGAGACCCCAGGCTCCGTACATACTGCCTTCTCCAGCCCATACTTACGCGACGACCGTTCCGATGACTGCTCTTCACCTGGATTTCTATCCACACTGTTGTCTCACAGCCTTCTACGATTCGGCGACGCGAGCCCGCCCAGTTCTATGAGCGGCAGCGAGTTCGAGCCTGAGCACCCCAGTGACGCTTTCAGCTTGTCCCCATCAGACACTGTCGCCTCTCCAACGCCCACCCACGTCGACCTCGATGGCGACGGATGTCCCTCATCGCCTTCCAGCTTCGTGAAGGGAAAGCTACATCGCTTCCGTCCGCAGTTTCCCGTCGGCAGCGATGAACTGCCATCCGATTCTGATGGCGATGTTCCAGAAAGCGACGAGATGACCAAGAATTGCGAGCTGCAGCGCAATACACAGCTTGCCCCTGAACACGAGGCAGACTCAAATCCCGCCCCACGCCTTGTTGATCCGAAGACCATCGAAAAGCTCGAGGCCATTGGTAGGGTTGGAGGTCTCCTGCGTGGAATAGGCACAGATCGACCTCCTGGGTTGAGTATCAAGATCAATACTACAGGCCACGGCGCGAGTGCCCCCGATGGACCTGGGAGTGGACAGGCTTATGATCTAGCATCAGACTTCACAGGCACCGACCGTGTCAAAGACAATAGCAAAGGCTTGGGGGGCAGTCTAATGGGTCATTCAGAAGCCATGGCAGTATTGCCCAACACTGGTGATCTTGACGCCGCCATTATTGAAGACAGAAGGCAGGTGCATGCGTCTTCCAGCGACTCCCACCTCCCACCCCAGTTCTCTCCTTTGACAGAAGGTCCGCTTCATACTCATTCCACCCCCGCCCCTTCCCATCCAGGCCTTCTCGCCTTTTCACCACCTATCTTGAGGTCGCGGAGGAGTTTTATAGCCACTTCGCTGTCATCGTCTCCCCTTGCATCCATTTTCAGATTTCCGATTCTCCCACCACCATCCCTGACACTCTCCTCACACCGGGCCTATTTCACACCGCACTTGCGCGGCAACCGTCTTGAGGGGCACTCGCAGAACCTCTTTTCCTCGCGCCCTGGCTGTCGTCGGAGGGGCAGCAACACCGCTTTTTTCGATTTCACAAGTGGCAGTGAGGCAGAGACTAAATACCCGGGCTACACTATCGGCACAGCGTATTTATGGCCTCCCGCTCCAGATGCGGCCAGTGCCATCGCATCTCTTCCGCACACCCACGCTGGCCCCGACGCACAGGGTCACCGCGAAAGATCAGTGGAACGCACACAGGTGAGAATCACAAAGCCTCACAGGTTCAATATGCCATTCGTTTTCTACATGGCTGCGCAGGAAGTGCACGGAGGTTTTAGCAGGATGGAACAGGTTATGGTACAGGTCCGCCCGATCACATGGTTGTCTTCATAAGTTTCTTAAATGTGTTTGCAGGAAATGCGAATGGAGATGCACGGAAGTTTTGACAGAATGGGACAGGTTGCAGCACACGAACACCAGACTGGCGTTGCGCCTGGCACTCGTGGTACAGATAGCTTAATCGCAACTGTTACGTCATCATGTGCGTGACAATTGTATAGATTATACGTTATGTTGTTTAAATTCCCCTCCACCGGAAGGGCTGCATCTCTTCCTGGTCTTTTTGCCCTTTTCCGTACGTATATTATCTGTCTGTGTACACGTCCATGTTATTCTAACTAGGAAACCTGCAGTGGGCCTTTCATCTTGCATGGCCGGATTCGGAACCCATCTTTTTCGTTTGTAAGTGCACATTTAACGTATTGCCGGCTGAGCGTTCGCTTAGCTTGGTCAGTCTCGTTCCTCGCAATCATCCCGCTCGCCAAAGTACGTGCCACACAACATTGAAGTGAATCCCTGGCTCATATTTCGTCAGCTGCGGACCTTTGCAACTGAAGAGTTGTCATCACGAGCAGGACATGCTTTGGGCGGTTTGTTCAACATCACACTGGTAAGCAGTTGGCATTGTCGACGCACTGCGCCTCCAGAGTGAAGGCTGACTACGGTCTGCGTCCACTCTCACAGGGTAACGCGTAAGTGTTCAGATCAATCATTTTGTCCGTATCATCATGGTTCAATTAAACCCTCGTATCAAGCGTTGAACTAATTATAGCGGTATGAACCTTTGGTATATTTGTTGTTGGAGCGTACTTACCGGCGTCACAAGATATCTGCTTTGATACATTGCAAGCTCACCACTGTGCGATCGTATCGTGCGTGCTTTTCCTTGTTCCCGGCCATGCGTGTTGCGACTTGACCTGGCTTCGAGTATCTAGTTGTCGGCTGCATCCTTAGCAACCTGCGTGAGTGGTTGTGTGCCATCTACTGCACCCCCCGTTCCGACCGTTGTGCACATCTAGTCCTGGTCCCTGGAATGTGTTTCTTTGCCGGAGGTATCCGGTATCCTCATCAGGATTTCAGCATGAGTTCGTAGTTCATCCTCACGCATCTAGTGCGGTCTCACTGACCGTTGTTCTTACCTTGTCTTAGGCGCAACACATATGAATCATTCGCTGATCACGCTCAGTGTGTTTGGTATCCTGCTCCCGGCGGCTTTCCCTTTGGTTGCTCAGCTATCCACTAGAGGCTTTGCAGACTTTTTTCTATCCACTAACGGTTTTGTAGACCATTCTCTATCCACTGGCAGTTTTGCAAACATTCCTACCAATACTGGGGATGGCCAGGACAGTCTTCGCATAGGCCGCGGTGTATGTTTCTAACGTGTCTGTTCCTGTAATTTGCAACATTCTGACTATGTATAATCCATTCGTTCGGGTTGCACATCTATCAGGTTGCGGTCATCCTGCTGTTCAGTGAGCTTTTCACATATAACTCCGTTGTGCGGTTACATGATTTTGTTTTGTCAGCTTATGTATTATACCTGTACTTCAAGCTGGTCTCGCACAGCGAGCTGTACGAAGTCAACGAAGATAATGTATCAAGGTCGACAGCGTATAAATCTGGAAAACGGCCTTTCGATTTCTTTTGCTACCTTCACCGAAAGAAGGCCGGACAAGTTTCCCCCAATCCTGTCTCAGGAAACAATTCTACAGACCTGGAGGCTGGCTCAGGGCCGGATGAAGCAAAGAAAATCCCACAGATGAGCATCTCAGTCACGATCATGTTGTTGGTCATCGTCGTAGGGGTCCGTTAGCAACAGCACTGTCTTTATGATATCAACTCACTGCTTCTTAGCTGGTCATGGTCGATGCAGAGTTCCTCATGAATTCTCTGGACGGACTGGCATTGACCTATCACATCAACAAGGGGTTTGTCGGCTTGATTCTCTTGCCTCTTGCCGGAAATGCTGCGGGTATGTCATTAGGCGTGTCATCAGGCACTGTTGTTATCAACTTGAACGTCGTCGCAGAGTATTTTGGTATTGTAACGGCCCCGATCAAGGACATGCTTATAGTCAATTTGGATGCCGCCGCTATATCAAATATCGTGGGTTCATTCCTTTCTGTAGGTTATCCATCCATTGACATCCGTTTATAGCAAATTCCACTATTTGTTTTTCCGTGAGTGTCTTGACATCCATATGGTCTGTACTTGTTGATAGCCGAATAGACTCATCGTCATCCTTGCCTGGATGATGGGGAAACCCCTCACTCCATTCCTCCATCCCACTGACTCAATAGTACTCTTCCTGACCAGTAAGCACATTCATTTTACTGCCCAGCAACTTACACACCAGATCGCGGTTAGTCCTGGTCGTCAACTACGTCATCCGAGACGGAAGGTCAAATTGGCTGCAGGGGATGATTCTGATCTGTGAGTGATAAGGGGATGCATTCCTCGCTACGCTCTCTTGACGTCCTCAATAACAGGCTTTTATGTCATTATCGCTTTAACCTTCTGGTATAACCCCGGTGACTCATAAACTATAACCCAGGTGACTCATGAGCTTATGTCTCTCTTTCATTGCTTATGGTGTTTTACTATTCAGATTCTGATCTGGTAGGTATCCTTGGGAGATGCGAATTGTGACTGCGTGTGCGACTTCCCATTAACACATGCCCCCGGTTGTTTGCGGTGCGGCAATAAGGACATCGTTTGAGACATCTAATCGATTTTGCACCCAAAATCTCACCTGCCAGAAAGGATAGTGGAATACGACGCGTCATTTTTACGAGGAGCGCCTATGAGACAAACTGCGCATTTTCGTACAAGCATCAAGGGCGCAACAAAGAAGCCTGACGCGAAGCCTGACGCGAAGATCAAACCCGTAGCCAACGAAAACCCCTATCAACTCGAAAATGCTCCAAGCTAACCTCTGGATAAGGAGGATCCGACGTCCAGGGACTCTCCATAACAGATCTGCCACAGTTCATGGTTGACTCGACCCCATTCGAAAACAAACCCTAAGCCTACAGACACAACTCCTAGTTGTCCTGCGCGGGGCTTGTCCTGAACGCCATTCAAGACCATAATTTTTTTTTTTAAATTTAAAAGGTTTTTGACCCTGCACGGGTCAGAAAACCCCATCAACATTATAGCAACAAGGCTATTGTCCTAAGCGGGACGCACCTCAAACGCCGTTCGAGGCAATAGCCAAACCTCAACATTCAGTGATCTCTGAACCAAAGCCGATAATCTTCAACCAAAAAAATTCTGCCGTCCTCCGTGGGACCCATCTCACACACCGTTTGAGATAATGAGACTCTGGGCGGAGTCAGAAAAAGCCAAGCCATGACAGAAGTAATACATTCTAATAACTCACCTCGGACATTGTTTGAGGCAAAATCTATGCGCACAGTCTTGAACCAGAAAGCAGGCATTGCACAAAACTGGGGCAATCGATTAGCCTTGTGTAAACCCTTGTCTAAATTCGAACACTCGATAGAATCCGCATCAGCAACAACCAGCCTCGTTCCGAGGAACGCGCAAGTAATCGACCAGATTTTCCGGCATTTTCCCTCCTGCCATTTCGCACGAGGAGGACACGCCGCAACTGCGCGCCCTCCCACATCAATGTTCGCGGCCATCAGCGCTGCCTCCGAAGCCCCCTAGGAACCTGCCGACGCGCTCCGCGGCCAAGCCAACTCCCACACCCGGCTTGGAGAGGCTCGCCCGCCCCGCAGCTCGCACTTATACGCCACCCGTAACTTAAGTACCTGGCTGATTCTTATCTGATTCTTTTTCGGATTGTAGATATAATTCAAAGTGACATATCATCAAGTCACTCATAACTGCTACGAAATGACTTTGTTTTGTGTCTTTTGTGCACATTCAGCGGGTTGACCTGCTCGCCACCTCCGCACGTCCACACGCAAGCGTCACTATGTTGTTACTCCCACGCGCCCACCGCCCTTGCCGTTCTGCACGTTCCCTCCCTCACCGCCGCCGTGTGACAGCGACTGTGCGCGCACGCAGCACCAATCGTGCTGCTGTTCTCGCCGCCACCTTGTCACAACGTCACTTGTGTCGCCGCCCCATAGTTATCCTATCATAGCCGCATGCGCACGCACGTGCCGCCTGTGCCGTTGTCCTCGCCCTTGCCCTATCACAACTACGTACACTGTGATACACGCAGAGGCGCTGCCTTTGCACCACCCCTCAACAGCACACCAGTCCCTGACAACAGTGGGGACTCATGAAGAACATAGCGAAGGATGATGACGAACGTGCAGCAAGACTCTATAGTACATTGTACTGTAAAGTTGCATTTGTCACTTGAAGATGTAATCTGTTAAAATAGAAGTTCTACTCGTCCTGTAGTTACAATTATGAAAACACACAAGCAATGAAATCTCGATGAAATCATGAGCTACTCCAACCGACTAACAGGGTTTAGTGTTATGTCATCCAAGATGTCACTGCTATGGGAGATTGGGCGCGGTCCGTGCGAGCTTATGTGATCTCGCAGCCTAGGATATGAAAATTAGCTACTTTTTGTACGCCCTCGTGCGATTGCTCTACCTGTTACCCCCCCCCCCTTGCAGGACAAACATGTCATTTTGCGAGTGTTCGACTGTTCGTTTCAACAACTGCTCTGCAAGAATCAGATTACAATCAGCTAGATTGTGGCTGCGGAACTGGCGTGGGACCAGAACAGTATATGCTCTGTAGCTTCCTCAAACCTCCGCTACCTCTCATAAAAACTATACGAATTCGCCACATCACTCCTGAGCAACAATCCCAACTTGAGACCATCATTGCATCTGCACGCACTCAACTGACGTTTGAATAAAGGCTTCAGACACACACGATCATTTCTCATGAGTAGAATCCGCAGAATATCTCATGCATAGTTAGGCATGTGATATATAAATCTCACTTTGGGAAGGAGAGGTAGAGCGAGCAAAACGATCGCTGTGTATGTCCATAGCGGAGAGGTGAAACCGGTGAAGGGTGGCTCACACCATACTTTCGAAGTTCACCCTCGTGCCCTCGATTTGAGTAATAAAGGCTGACAGCCCGAAGCTCTCTACACATACCATGAGTTGAAAATGAATTGCACATGAAAGCCGCTGGATAGCCACGGCATTGCAATTCCAGTATCGGTCCCTGGGATACGACCGTCATTTCTCCACTAATTTGAAATATCTAGAGGAGCAAAATGCAGATGGGATTAAGCGACATACCTTTCCGTGAGAACACCTCTGCAAAGTGTGCGTACAGACGTCGATAAGACAAACAGCGCCTATCAAGAAGGGCTGGAGGTATACTATATATGGGCCAGTTCTCTGGGGATAGGAAGATAGTGCTGTGCATATTAACCCCTGCTGACAGAGATCAAAGATAGCCATTTCGGAACGGACACGGGCACTTCAGCTACATGAGCGCGATCAAGTTTCAAAATAATAAAACTAGTTCGAGTTTCGAAGTCGCACAAAACTTCCTCACACCTATAGTTCAAGCGCCCGAACGAGCGGACATGTGACTTAACAGCAAGGTCGGAGGCACCGAGTGAGCATTCGACCCAAGGGTAGGGCTGGTACTATAATAGCGTGTGAGTGACGTCCGTGGTACCAACACCGAGAGCCAGCGGCTAAATTAAGCCACTAGCGAAGTAGTGGGGGCGCATATGTGAGCGAAGGGGCGTCAGCGCTCTCTGGAACCCGGCGCAAATCCCTGTGCTGATGTTTCAGGTCGTAGCTGATCGCGCGGGGGATGTGCAGTGGGGGGAACGGGGCGATAAGAGCGTGGTTCGCCAATCATCTACGAACACACGTGGCACGGTGTCCACTGCCGCTGCCTACCCCGCCGTCGTGTCAAATACATACGCCTGCCCACATAGTGATATTGTCTAGGCTCGGGCCGGCCCAGAGCCCGGAGCTTGGAGTTTAGTACAGGCTTTTCAATTAGAGCGGAGTGGGCTGTGACGGCAGCAGCGCCGTACATGAACGCGCGGATGCCCGTGATATGGCGGCAGGGAGGGACTGCGTGCGTGCCACAGCGGCGGCGGTAGTGACGTTGTTGTGCCATGTCATCACAATCTAGACTGGCGTAGAGCTTCGGTGTCCTGCTTCCTGGAGCCCTCCGATTGGTTACCCAGCTGTCTACTGGTAGTCCTGTAGACATTTCTACGCATGCTATGGAAGTCCGGGACAGTCTTCGCATAGGCCACGGTGTATGTTCCTAGCGTGTCTTTCTCTGTAACGCACAAATAATCTGACTGTACATTCCATCAGGCTGCAATCATCTTGCTATTCGGTGAGCTTTCCACATATAACTCTCTTGTGCGGTCGTTTGTCAGCTTATGTGTTGTACTTGTACTTTAAGCTGTTTTCTCACAGCGAGCTGTACGAAGTCAACGATGGCAACGTTTTTAAGTCGACGTTGTATAAAGCTGGAGAACGTCCTTTCGATTTCTCTCACCACATTCACCGAAAGCAAGCCGAACAAGTTTCCTCCGATCATGCCTCAAGAAACCGCCCTACAGACCTGGAGGTTGGCTTGAAGCCGGATGAAGCACGAGAAATACCGAAGATGAGCGTCCTAGTGACGATCGTGTTGTTGGTGGTTGTCGCTGGGGTTCGTCAGCACTAGCAGCAGCACCGTTCTTCATGATACCATCTCACTCACTGCTTCTTAGGTGGCCGGGGTAACTGCGGAGTTCCTCATGAAGTCTCTGGACGGACTGGCGTTGGCTCGTCACATTAACAAGGGGTTCGTTGGATTAATTCTCTTACCTCTTGCTGGAAATGCTGCCGGTAAGTCGCTGGATGTACCGTCAGGTAACGCTGTTACCGACTACAATGTCATCGCAGAGCATTTCGTTCTTATAACGTTCTCAGTCAAGGACAAGCTCACGTGCAGTTTGGGTGCCGCCTGTTACGAACTAGTACGGCAATCGGCCGGCTATGATCGTACTGAGGCAGATGGGGAACTCAGAGCGTAACACGCAGTAAGAACAAACAGATGGTTGCAGATAGGACAAGGACTGGATGCCGGGAAGTACAGGAGACTAAGCTAGGGTTCTGTAAGTATGATGGTGCCCTTTATATAGTGTACAATCCTGAGTCTGGGAATATTCTGTCAGGATAAACATAGTACAAGACTGTGGAAATGGAAGGTTCTAGTAGTACTGCACAAAGATGTTTTGTAAGTAAGAAGCTGCTGCGGCGCAGTAGAACCAGTAAGAAAACAAAATCGTAACACTGCCGATGGATCATGTATCGTGAGTCTGTTTCTTTCTGTAACGCATCCATTGAAAACCGTTCATTGTTAGTAAATATCACTATTTGTCTTTCTGTGAGTGTCTCGACGTCCATATGGTCCATACTTTCTGATAGTAGGATAGATTCATCGTCACCCTTGCCTGGATAATGGGGAAAACCCTCACGCTGTTCCTCGACCCCATCGAGTCAATAGTACTCTTCCTGAGTGGTAAGCATGTTCATGTTACCACTCAGCAATGTACACACCATGTTGTGGTCAGTCTTGGTAGCCAACTACATTGGCTGCAGGGGGTGATTCTGATTTGTGAGTGATGAATAGGATGACATCCTCGTTACGCCCTCTTGACGTCCAAAAACAACAGGCTTCTACGTCATCATTGCTTTGACTTTCTGGTTTTATCCAGGTAAACCACAAGCTTTGGTTCCTCTTCCACTGCTTATGTGCTACTATTCAGGTTCTGATCCAATAGGTGTTCTTGCGAGGTGCGAATCATGAATGGGGTGATGATTACTCATAGAAACCTACCACAAGTTGCCTGTGGTTTGCAATACGGTTCTGCAAAAGATGTATTGTTTGAGACATGTTAGCAATGTCCCATGACTCTTTTCTCACAGTTGGGAACATAAATATACTGTCCCTCTTTCATGTACCCCTCATCAACTGGACAGCCCGTGAGGTCACTCCTGGGGTCATTATGTTATCCTCATCTATATATAAGCTCCTACGCTTTTCCAACGTTTCCTGCTAACGTCTTGTTCAAGATGGGGCGCTGTTCACTGTGGGCTTGCAGGGTCGGTGATGGGCAGGATGGACCCAGGCAAGGGAAAGTGGTTGTGAAGGCGAGTCACGTTACACCATGTTATTTCGGGTAGCGAGTTGTCGTGACACGTAGAGCTGGATAATCAATACATGCTAACTTATTCGGAGAATTGCAACTTGAGTACCACCCACGTTGCGACTAACTAGGGCTCCATGTGTCGCTGGGGTTGCCAACACCTGGTACTGATGGGCGTATCAACTGACCTGTGCAGCACAAACACACTAACCAGTGGCTATTATTATTTCTCTGTGAAGCTGCTTACACCTGAAGTAGTTATATCAAAGTGGACTGTCTGAGTTGCTGGCATGACTAACTTCAGTGAGACTGCAGTTGTGGTGCAAGCTCAGGTGCCTCGGGAGTCACCTGCGAGCGCAAATAAGCAATGTATTGTGATTGCTTGACAGGGTCTCCTGGGAATGACATGAATCCTTTGAGGGCCACAGCCGCGATGTAAGGAGGCGTGAAAGCTAGCAGTTAATCCAAGGATGGTTTGGAATCTGTGGACGGTGGCATAGATTGTATATGAGTGGCTGCTCTTTGGACGTGCTACCTCTGTGACATATATTTGAACACAGAGCACAGGCCAGTTGCAAGGGGGCTTCACTCAGCATGGCACTCCTCTGCAAACTTCTTCAGCTCCAAGAAGAGAGCAGAACACATATGAGCTACCTTATGAGCTGTGGATTAGACCACCACATGATATTGGAAGATACTGTTGAAGTTCTCTTTCACCTCACTTTTACTATACTGTGATACACATACACAGCCACCATGTCACAATGGTATTGAAGAAAGGCATAGGTTTCTAGTGTGATGCAGAGATGAAGGCAGCCTTGGAATATTGCCAGAGGGCACAACATACTGATCTGATATAGAGAGAGTATGTGAGGCACACACTGAACAGTGAGGTCACAACTGCAAGAGGAAGAGGATGGAGACAATACTTAGGGATGAAGTCATGCTGAAGGGCAGATATCCCAGATGTATTTAGCTAAAGAATATCTATGTGACAAGTACAGTATATATATAGTAATCAGGTCTGTGCACAGACCATGTACAGTACTATAGGGCAGGTGTATGAAAAGAGAAATATATCAAAGATATATATAATAACCAATGGCATATGTATCTCAATACACAGCATCAGTCATGATGTGCAGCATGTGTGGGACTATTTGTAAGTGTCTGTGGGAAATGTAGTCATATTTATATGGTAAGTGGCCCAATGACAAATAAATATGAGTCAAGGAGTTGTGGTGGTTTATATGGATGACATCCTGATATTTACAGCAACATTGGAAGAACATTGCAAGGTCACACAGGAAGTCCTTCAGATACTCGCAGATAACAAACTCTATCTCAAACCAGAAAAATGCGAGTTTGAACAGACATCAATTGACTTCCTCGGCTTAAAGATTTCTTTTGACAAGATTGCTATGGATCCAGTCAAGGTACAGGGTATCAAAGACTGGCCAATTCCACAAAACCTCCATGATGTCCACTTGTTCTTGGGTTTTTGTAACTTCTATTGTCATTTCATTCTTGGATTCTCCAACATCACTAAACCCTTGAATGAGCTCATGCAGAAGGATGTCAAGTGGCATTGGAATGATGAACAGCAGTTGGTGTTCACTCGTTTACCAGATGCTGTGTGTTCTGAACCAGTTTTAGTATTCCCAGATGAGCAGTATACATTCAGAGTTGAAGTGGATAGTTCTGGTTATGCTACTGGTGCAGTCCTCTCCCAGCTTCAACAGGATAACAAGTTGCACCCAGTTGCTTACCTCAGTAAGGGTTTGTCACCTGCTGAGTGAAACTATGACATATATGACAAGGAGATGTTGGCTGTCATCCATGCCTTGGAAGCATGGCATCACTACCTTGAAGGTTCCATCCATCCTGTTCAAGTCGTCACTGACCACAAGAACTTGGAATACTTCATGATGGCCCAGAAGCTCAACCATCGTCAAGCTCATTGGTCTCTTTATTTGTCTCGCTTCCAGATTGATATGGTTCACAAGCCAGGCTCTGCCAATGTTCACCCTGATCTCCTCTTGAGATGTTTGGACCATAAGAAGGGGGTAGGGGATGACAATAAGAATGTCATCTTACTCAAGCCAGAATTTTTCAAACACAAGATTTCCCTTGCAGCTCTCAGCCCTCCTATCTTGAAGAAAATTATGGATGTGCAGAAAGAAGATCATGACTATAAAGTCTGGGACAAGTTGGATGCAGACTTGAGGAAAACTGCAGTATTCACATGATGGAGTGAAGATGAAAAGAAGATGCTCTTCTATGATGGGAAACTCTATGTCCCAGAAACAATGTACACTGAACTGATGAAGACCTGCCATGATTCACCTCTAACAGGACATCCAGGTTACAAAAAAACTTTGGAAATGGTTCAATGTCATTTCTGGTTCCCAAATATGGCGTCATATGTGGAGAAATATGTCAAAGGATGCAACTTATGTCAAAGGATGAAGACTTTCCCAACCAAACCTCAAGGAGAGTTGACACCTAATGAAATTCCTTCATGTCCTTGGCAGATTATTTCTACAGATCTCATCATCAAATTGCCTGAAAGCCAAGGCAATGATTCTATTCTCATGGTCATGGATTGTTTCACCAAAATGATTCATGCTATTCCAATGACAGAAACAATAACAGCAGAAGGAGTAGCATGCCTTATGAGAGATCATGTTTGGAAACATCATGGTCTCCCAGAAAAGGTATTATCAGACAGAGGACCTCAATTTGCATCACAAGTTATGTGCAAATTGAATCATTTACTGGGGATTCAAACAGCTATGTCTACAGCTTATCATCCTCAAACAGATGGACAAACAGAGCAGATAAATCAAGAAATTGAACAATATTTCTGCATCTTTATTAACCATCAACAAAACAATTGGGCAAGCTGGTTTCCTATGGCTGAATTTGCATACAACAATCATGTTCATTCAGTGACAAAATATTCACCATTTATGCTGAATTATGGACAAAATCTGCAAATGGGTCATGAACCTCATACATCAACCAGAATTGATTCAGTGGACAATTTTGTAGCAGGGCTCAAATGCATCAGAGAAGAGGCAGAGGTGTTGTCGAAGAAGGCAGCAGATGACATGAAGAAGTTTTATGATGAACATTGAGGCAAAACTCCCATTTATGCCATAGGAGATAAAGTTTGGCTTGAAGCCACTAATATTGACACAGGCAGACCCATGAAGAAATTGGATCACAAATGTCTTGGACCATATGAAGTACTTGAAGTACTTTCAAACAACGCATACTGTCTCAAACTTCCCAAGATGATGAAGATCCATCCAGTTTTCCATGTTGTCAAACTTCATCCATATGTCAAAGATGTTATTGTTGAATGAGAAATTCATCCTCCTCCTCCTCCTATTATCAAGAATGGTGTTGAAGAATATGAAGTCGAAGAAATTCTCAATAGTCATCTTTCTCATGGTAAGGTTCAATATCTGGTTAAATGGAAGGACTACTCCACAGAGGAAAATTCTTGGGAACCTGCTTCAGTATTGATGGAAGATGTTCCTGATATGCTTAAGAGGTACCACAAAGAACATCCTCAAGCAATACATTCAGTAGCCATTTATTCCCCTTACCAGATGGAATATTCACCTGAGATGATGGCTCAACCACATTATGCTTGATGACTTCATGAAGAAACACCTATATCCACCCCTCCAGTTCTAGATGAAGGATATGAGGAAATTCCATTTGGCATTATTGAAGATGAAGATGATTTCACAAATGAAGACAATGATGGAGTTATTACTCCCAAATCTTATGAAGACTTGAAAGAATTACCCAAGTCTTCCTCCATCATTCCTCTTTCTCCATCACTCTTTGCTGGCATTCCTTTCAAGTCTATGGAAGGAGAAGAAGAAGATATTTGCCACACTTGTTCATCTCCATTTTTCACTCATCAAGACGTCTTGCCTTAAGAAGGGGGTATTTGTCAGGCCACTATTATTTTCCCTATTTTTCTCTTCATTTTCTTATACTTCTATCATCATAGATCTTACAATTGCTCCTGATCTATCAAAGCAATTCCCATGGTCATGCACTCTTTCTCTTCGTCTTTATCAGCCAATGACGCGTATATCATCCGATCTCCGATCTGCCTGTTCTATCTTTAGTTATACTTCCTTTTCTCATACTTACTGCGCATGCTCACCAATCCTTCTCACACCTGCTGCAGAGTATCACCAATCACTCTCACAGTTGCTGTGGAGCCTCAGTCAGCACTGACACATCCTCTCTATTATTAGATATGATGTCATTACTTTACCTTTACTTTCTCATTCTCCAGCCCTATACTGTACTGCATGGTCTGTGCATGCTTCAGGGTACTATATATACATAGGACTCCTAGTGGTTTATTCCCCAGTTCTGATCATCTGGGATATCTGCTAGTCAAAGCGTGATCGTCCTTTTGTTGTTTTAGTCTTCTTCCTCAGTTGTTTGGCTTTGATGTCAGCATTGGCCTCACAAGTTGCATGAGTTGGGGTTGTGGTTCCAGACTGCTAATATCAAGTGTTCTAATCAGAAGATGAGAGTCTTTATGACAATCATACTTGAATTTATGTTTATCAGTCTGCCATAGACACCTCAACACACAGACTTATGCTCTTCAACACACAACAAGAACACCCCCCTGTCAAAATTTGCATCTACTTTACAACACTGGACATGCTTGTCAGACTCCTACCACTGACTTTATTCCCTACCGTTATTTTATCTTTTCTTTACTTTCTTTTATGTTTATCTTTAGATCATCTGATAAGATAAGATCTTCATCTTATCTTTTATCTTATCTCATTGGATATCTTACTTACTGTCGTTACGGTCATCTCAGGGATCGTTCCCACAGATGCTGCACATCTGTAAGCAGTACTCTCACACTTGCTGTGCATCTAGTTACTGTTGACCTGCCCTTATGTACTGTGCCTGGTCTGTGCACATGATCCAGTACTATAAGTAGATAGGTAGCTAGACGAATAGACCCCAGCTTGTTACAGCTGGTTCATCCCCCTCTTCTATAGTCTGAGTCTCCTCATCCCTTGGACTTAGATCCAGGGCAGCTCCCAGTAAGCCTCTCCAAAGGAGAGCAGGGATACGTCGGGTTTCTGTGGTCTCGCACTACGGGCTGTCGCCGTAGGCTTGACGATCCTGACAATGCTGTCTAAGCCTGTATTTTCACATGAACTCATTTATAACCATTAGACTCTTACCTTTCCCTTTTGGGACATCTCTTGGTTCTATATGATTCAGATTCCTCTCCAATTTTGAGTCATCTTTACTATATCTTCTCTGCTCCTTTGCTGTACTATCTCAGCATTTTTACTCTTGCTGAATTGCTTTATCTTTCTGCATACACTCTCCTCAGTGCTCTCCTCAGATGTCTTGCCTCTGGACATTAGTCCTTTGGCTCCTCCCTTTAAAGTTGATGTGGCTACAAGCCTCTTCTCATCTGACTATGGTCTACCTGCCATGTGTGTCCCTGTACCTGTTTTGACATCCCCCTCCCCCCTCTAGTCTGTCCTGAGGAACATGACCATTATCCCCTGGACCCTCTTTCCTCTATCTTGTGTCCTATTCACCTTTGAATGCACAGCAACACTTCCCTTTCTATCAGTGAGTTCAAGCCTGAGGACTTGGGTGACACTTTCAGTGCACCCCCATTGGATGAGGCAAGAAATGTCACATCTCTGTTGCACATACATGTCAACTCAGGTAGTGACAAATGTGCCTCATCACCTGCCATAGTTACAAAGAGAAGCTACATTGCTTCTGCCCACAGTCTCCTGTTGGTGTGACACAATGCCATCCTCTGGGGATCCCCACTCCCTCTTGTGCAAGTCCTCTCTTTTGACCAAAGCATCAAACCACAATTCCTCTCACCCTGACCCCCCATCTGATCAAGTTCTTCCCACATTTCCACCACTCATCTTGAGTTTGTGCAGGAGTTGTCTTATCACATCATTCTTACCCTCTCCCCCTTTGAGATTTCCAGAATCCTCAATTTACCCATCACCATCTCAGACACTTCCCATACATTCAAAGAATTCCATACATTCCATGCTGGACTTCCATGATGCCCATCCTGAAGAGAACAGTGGCTACTCACTCAACTTTTCCTCACATGTTGGCCTTTGTCAGAGGGGCAGCCATACCACTTGTTCTGGTTTCATGAGTGGCAGTAAGATTGAGCCTGAGCACTCACATGACCCTGTCAGCCTGACAATTTTATGGCTTCCTCCCACAGATATGGCCATCATATCTCTTATACACACCTTTGACTTGGTGCACAAGATCACCACCAAATATCAGCAGAGGGCTGAACATGGCAAGGGGTGTCATGAAGCATTTTGTTAGAATGCACAATTGCCAAAATAGTGACTTGGCTTGGGTTTGAACCAAGGACAAGCCCTTACTCCAGGTGGGTGCTCTCACCACTGAGATACCAGGCCTTGTCTAAGTGAAGTGCTAATAGCATGATGTGGAGCTGTCACAACTACTGTAGAGTTGTAACTCTGCTATGAAAGTATTGTAGCTCTGTTATGAAGTGTAGTAGCACATGTACAGGGTCAGGCATCTGACCTTAACTCCAACACATTTCAGGTGCAATATGACAACTCTCAATGCCCTGTTTACACCTGAACATAAGATCAGCATTGCGCCTGGTACTCATGCTAGCCTGATCACTGTAATGAGGTCCTCTTGTATGTGTTGATTGTATTGATTATGTGTTGTATTGTTCAAATCACT
>QLPN01000852.1:0-10958 GCA_003314395.1 Albatrellus ellisii
TCCACTGGCCAGAGCCACCACTTCATGTACCCTAGAGGCTCCTTTGAGGATGACATTACCATCCTTGGAGGGTCACTGGAAGAAGTGAACCAATGCAAAGATGCATTCAAAGCCCTCTTCCAAATGACATATCTTGGTGAAATCTCATTTTATCTTGGACCCCATGTCACATGGGACAGGACCAAACATCTCTTGGAGATCAACCAAGAAGCATACATTTCTGATCTCCTGGAATGTTTTGGCATAGAGGATCACAATGCTACCACCACTCCTCATCCTCCTGCCATTGTACTCACCAAGTCCACCATGGCTGATGCAGGGCAATCAGAACTGAGGTTGACCAATCAACAGCTCATTGGCTCACTTCTCTATGCTGCCATAGTCTCTCAACCTGACATCTCTTTTGCTGTCATGAAAATGTTGCTATTCCTCTCCAACCCTTCTGCACATCATCTTGCTGTGGCAAAACACATCCTTCATTCTTTGAAGGGCACCATCCATCATTGTCTTCATTATGATGGAGGAGGTGCAGGTGTTGTAGGATACTTAGATTCTGACTGGGCAGCTGACAGGGATGATTGAAAGTCCATTGGCACATATGTCTTTCTTCTAGGAGGAAGGGCTATTGCCTGGTCATTGCAAAAGCAGCACACCATATGATGAACACAGGTCATATGCACAAGTGGAACTCAAATAGTTCTTATTTGTACATGATGACACTGTAACCTATTTGTATGAAAGGTATGTACACATATGTGTGAAAGTATATGTGTGTACAGTAGGGTAACTCCAAAAGGAAAGAGGATATTAGTCAGCTAAGATTGTCAACACCCCCCCATACTGGAAACACACTCTATGAGACCAAGTCCTGTGTGATGAGAAGAGAAAAGTGGATGTGATAAAGGTTTGGTCAAAATGTCTGCAGTGATGAGAGAAGATGGAAGACAATGGACAGCAACAGCATTGGAAGATATACACTCCCTGATATAGTGGTGGTGAATGTCAATATGTTTAGTACCATGAGTGATAACAGGATCAGTGGCAATGTCAATAGACCCCTTGTTATTACCATAAAGGAGGAGAGGAGAAGAGAAACCAAAACCTATTTCCTTTAACAGTGACCTTGACCACATCCCTTGAGCCACCACTTGTGACAAGGACATGTATTCTGCCTCTGTGGAGGAGAGAGAGATAGTGTGTTGTTTTCTAGAGCTCCACACAATGGCCCCACCTCCCAATAAGAATGCATACTCCCCTATGGATTTGTGGTTGTCCTTGTCTGCAGCCCAATCAGAATCCAAGTATCCAACTATGCTGGTCCCCTGATCAATACCATATTGTATCTGGAAGTGAACAGTACCCTTGAGATAGTGGAGGACATGGCATGTCAGTGATAGATAGAGTGGTGGTGGATTGGATAGGAACTGCAATAACTTCATGACAGTGAAGGAAATGTCAGGCCTTGAGATGATTGCCACATAGAGTAAGGATCCAATCAGTTGCTGGTAATCACTGCAAAGGGAGGATGATGCTGAATAGTCATCACCAGCTTTTGTAGGCATGGTGCCAGGAGGTAGAGGGGTAGTGGTGACATTGCAGTCTTTCATCTGGAACTGTTCTAGGAGATTGTCAATGTATGTTTCCTGGTCAACATCAGGGGTATGCTCTGAGCAATTATGGGTTACATGAAGACCAAGATATGATTTGATCTCTCCCAAATCCATCATCTCAAAGATGGCTCTCAGTGCTGCTTTATACTGTTTGACTTCCTCCAGTGATCCTCCTAAAATGATGGTATTGTCTACATAGAGGACAATGAGGAGGGGTTTTTACAAGGAGGTGGAGACATAGATTCCAGAGTCAGAAAAGGTGCAGGTGAAGGATAGATTGAGGAGTAAGCCATGCATCTTGTGATGCCATTGGCAAGATGCTTTTTTTAATCCATAGATGGTTTTTGACAAGTGACAGACTTTCCTTTCTGTATCAGGGACTACAAAGCTGTATGGTTGTTCCATGTAGATTTCTTTGTCAAGATCTCTGTTTAGGAAGGCTGCTTTGATGTCCATGGAGTGTATCTCCCAGTCTTCAAGGGTGGCTATGGCCAGGAGTGTGTGGAGAGATTCAAAACATGTGACAGGGGAAAAGGTTTCATCGTAATCAATACCATGTATTTGAGTGTACCCTTTTGCAACTAGTCATGCTTTGAATCATCCATCTGCCTTCTGTTTGAATACCCACTTGTTTCCCACAAGATTGCATCCTGGGGGTGGATCAACAAGCTCCCATGTGTGAAGCTTATGCAGGGAAGTAAGTTGTTCATCACATGCAGACCACCAGGAGTTGCTGTCCAGCCTGGAAAGAGCTTGTTTGAGAGTGAGAGGGTCATGCAAGACAGCATGGGAAAGGATCATGGAGATTGAAGAGCTGACTTGAGGCATCATGAACATGTCATCATAGCTATCACACAACCCCCCTCACCAAGGGTGTTGACAAACTCATAAGGTCTATAGGCACTGTCACAGAGATGGTTGGGATGGTGCAAGAGATGCTGAGAGCAGCACAGGACAGGTCCATCATTGTCCACAAGATGAGCACAAGCCTGCTGATGCCCAGGAGAGGTACCAGCACCCCAACACCAGACAGGCACTGCATCAACTGGCTCAGCATGAGCAGTGCAGTGAGCATGCACATGCAGAGGGGTGACAATTGGCACCAGTGCACAAGGTGGTGTGACAGGCATAGGCACTGTGGGAGGGAGAGGAGGCAGTACAACAGGTGCAGGCACTGCAGGAGTGACCCCTGCAGCTGAAACTGGCAGAGCTGCCACCAGAGGAGGAGGGAATACAACAGGTGGGACCTTGATGACCAGGTCAGGTGCCATAGTACCAGGCTCAACACCCATGTCCCCATGGAAGTCATCAGACCTGTCATCACCCACATCTGAGAAGCCATCATCACTGTCATTCAATGAGCAAGGCAGCAGTGGTGGTGCAAGGAACAAGTCCAGGAAGGTAGGGGCAGCAGCAGCTTCCAACACATGGGACATGTCCTCCTGGAATACAGCATCATGACTGGACATGGTCCTTCATGTGAGCTTGTCCCAAAACAGCCAGCCTTTGGTGCTGGACTTGTACCCCACAAAGGTAAGCAGCCAGGATTTGGACTCCAACTTACTCCACATGTGGTCAGGCACACATACCCAGGCCCTGCACCCAAAGACATGCAAATGTGACACATCAGGGGGAGTATCAGCAGGGGACCATAAGGAAGTCAGGGAGTGCCATTGCAGCCTGTGCATGGGTGAAAAATTGTATGTGTGCACCACTGTGTGTACAGCCAGTTCCCAAAATCCTGAGGAGAGACCAGCATGGTGAAGGAGGGCAAGAGCACAGTCAAGGATAGTTCTGTTCCACCATTCAGCATGTCCATTTTGCTGAGGCAAGTAGGGAACAGTTTTCTGATGTTTGACCCTGCAACTGGCCAAGAGGTCTGCAGCTGTCACATTAATGTGTTCTCCTCTGTGATCAGAACAAAGAGACATAGGCCATCAACCAAAGAGAGTATGGACTTGTGTGAGGTAGGCCTCCAGCATTGCAGAAAACTGATCTTTAATCTGGAGGAAGTACACAGTTCCATAGCCATAGTAGTCATCCAGGAAGGTAGTGAAGTAAATGGCACCAGACCCTAGAGCTGCAGTGCCAACAGCCCCAACCAAGTCTGAGTGGACCAGGCTGAGCACTTTGGTGGTGTGTGAGTGAGAAAGGCAAAAAGATGCACAAGGAAATTTTCCAGTGAGACACCCAGTACAAGGTGATGAAGGCAAAGGGTTGGGCAAAGGAGGTGTGAAGCCAGTAAGTTGCAATGGTTGAATACATGATACCACAGCTGGGGATAAATGCCCAAGACATTTGTGCCAGATACAAAGTGTTGGGGAGGTATGGGTGTTGATTGTGGTGGAGACATGAGTCAAGGACAGCCAGTACATGCCCTCCTTCTCCTTTAGGAACCCTACACTGAATGTTTGGCCACCTTTAGATATGATGCATTTGCCATCCTCATAGACTATGTGGAAACCCAGTCAATCAAGTTTGCTAATGGAGAGGAACCACCCAGATGCACTGGGGACATGGAGAACTTCAGAGAGTTGGAGAGATATGGATACACCACCAGGCAATTTGTGTTGTAGTTGGCTAGACCCAGAGCCAATGCATGTAATGGTGGACCCATTCCCAACTGTGACATTTTGAAAGGTGAGTAGCTCATAGGACATGAGGTCAGATCAGTGTGGTGATATGTGATCAGTGCACCTGGAGTCAAGCATCCAGTGGCCAGTATTGATTGGGGCAATGGATGATAAGTGATTCAACATAGTACCCAACACTGCATCTTTGACAGGTCCATTGTCTATTGTTGAGAGGTTGAGTTTATGAGATGCTAGAATGGTGGAGGAGAGGGAGTTCCAGGACAAATAAAGAGTGTGTAGAGGGATGAAGATAGTGTATGAAAATCCCATAATAATAAAGGCATACTTTACTATGTTAGCCCATTGATGGTAGTTCTTGGAGTTTTCAAGCACAATGGTACTGACACAGCAATGGAAGGGTGTGGGAGATGGAGGATAGTGATAATGAGTATGAGGAGAGGTGTTTGAGTGAGGACTTTAATCCTGAGTATGAATAAGAGGAGTAGAGAAGCACAGATGACCTGGGCAGAGCCCATGAACACAGGTCATATGTGCAAGTGGAACTCAAATAGTTCTTATTTGTACATGATGACACTGTAACCTATTTGTATGAAAGGTATGTATGCATATGTGTGAAGGTATATGTGTGTGTACAGTGGGGTAACTCCAAAAGGAAAGAGGATATTAGTCAGCTAAGATCATCAACACCATATCCCTCTCCTCGACAGAAGCAGAATACATGTCACTCTCACAAACTGCTGCACAGGGAAAGTGGTTGCATTCATTGTTTCACAAAATTGGTTTGAGTCTCTCTTCTCCTCTCTTACTATATGGTGATAACAAAGGTTCAATTGACATTGCTAACAACCCTGTCACCATGCATGGAACCAAATGCTAAGAGCAGCCTATTGGATGGTCTTAGGGTTCTATTAAAGTGCTCCTGGTAACTAGGCAGTTGTAATAAATGTACCTGATGGTGATGAAGAGAGGGATTAATGAGATAGTGATGAGAATGATAGTGATGATAACTATACAAGGATCCAGAGTGACAAGTGTGGGATGTCTTAACAACACTAAGTGACTTAGAGATCTTGGACTTAGTTCTTAGAGTTTGTGAGGCAAGCAGATAGTGAGTTTAGATCAAGCACAGTGTAGGAGAATCCCTAGATTGTGAAGTTGACAATGTTGACAATGTTGCTTTGCTATGATGCTGACCATGCATTTCTGCTGTCAGGACATACTTATTTTTCTCTTCATTTTATGATTTCTTTCATCCTTATCACTCAAGATCTAATAGAGATATCTTATCTCATCTTATCCGATTATCAGTAGATCTTATCGCAATTATCTATGACTCATGTTCATTTAGTCATTGGGCCACTTACTGTACATTCATGACTACATTTCCCACAGACACTTACTGATGCAGTGCAATGCTGCACATTGCTTACTGATACTTCTCACAGATGCTGCACATCTTATTTACATACACCTGCCATACAGTGACAGCACATGGTCTGTGCACCGATCCCTGTAGTATATAAGGAGTCTCATGTAGTAGATAGTTCTTTAGCTTTATACATCTGAGATATCTGCTACACAGCATGACTATTTGTTACGAGGCACTTGCTTTGGCACCTTGTAACGCATTTCTTTTTTCTTTTTTCTTTTTCTCTTATCTTACTTACTAGTAAAGCGTAGTATTATTACTACAAGTGTGAGCTTAGCTCCACTTTACTTAGTAAGGACTTTCTTTTCTCTTATATAGTACTTAAGTATTTACATACTTAAGTGTGAGCATAGCTCCAAGTACTATACTAAGACTTATCTTTTTCTCTTTATCTTGCTTTATTTATTATAACATTTACTTGCTAAGGACTATCACTATACAATTAGCAAGGACTCTCTTTTCTTGTTCTTATTTACCTCTGTTTATCCCATGTTCATTACACACTTGTGGCTGAGCCACTTATACCACATGGACGCGTACTTACTGCACATTACTGCGCATGATCGTTTACTTACTGCGCATTACTGTGCAACTTTACTATACTTAGATCTCCAGTTTTGTATAAATAGTTGACAGACTGGCGGTCTTAAACCCCAGTCTTGTCAACTTCGCAATCTAGGGATTTTCCTTATACTGCGCTTGATCTAAGCTCGTTACAATCTTGCTTCATTCTCTAAGAACTAAAGTCTAAGAACTCTAAAGTCACTAAACGTCGCTAAGACATCTTACACTCGTTGCTCTGGATCCTTGTATCGTTACTGGTGGAATCATCCTTATAACTATATCATTGATCCCACTCTTCATCGTCATCAGGAACCTCTATTACGTTCATCAAACTCGTATCCAGACCTTGGTTACCAGGAGTAACATTATAGACCTTCCCTAAGACTGTCCAATAGGCCGCTCTTAGCACTATTCTTAAGGTGTATTGTCTCATTCTTCACCAAACCCCCTTCCCTTTCAGTTGTGACCTTGCTGTCTTAGTGTGCACCTCACATCTGCATGCATGGCATATGTTCACTCATTTATCTCTTATCTTCTATCTATATCTCATCCCTTATCTTCTATCTATATCTTATCTACTACTTTATCTACATCTTATCATTTATCATTTATCTACATCTTTTTTTTTCTGATCTATTTGTCCTTCTTCTTCTTCTTCTTCTTCTTCTTCTTCTTCTTCTTCTTCTTCTTCTTCTTCTTCTTCTTCTTCTTTCTTTTTTTAGTGAGTTCTTTGTCTCTAGAGTTGTAGTGGAGCTACAACTCTATCTCCATCTTACTATATATTCTCCTTTCCCCTTGTCTTACCACCTCAGCTCTTTTACATCTAGCTGAGGTGTGATCTAGTCTGCATGCCCTCTTCTTTCATCTGATGTACCTGGTCTCTAGCACTTTCTTTCCTTTTCCTTTGTCTTGCATACATACTGTACACTCTCATCTTCCAGCACTCTCACCCTCTGTCTCCTCCACTATGTGGACCTCATCTACTCTGGACCTCATCATCCTTGTCTTTACCCTAATAATCATCATTGTCACCTGCCTGTTCCTGTGCTCACAGACAAGACTGGGGTTTATGTTATGAGGCACTTGCCTAGGCACCTTGTACCATTTTCTTTTTTCTTTTCTTTTATCTTACTTACTATAAGTGTAGTATTAACTGCAGCTGTGAGCTTAGCTCCAACTTATAGTAAGGACTCTATCTCTTATCATTTACAGTACTATAGTATTCATTTACTGTAAAGTATCTTCATTTTTTCTTCCTTTCTTCTTTATCTATTATAACATGTACTTGCTAAGGACTGTCACTATACAATTAGCAAGGACTCATTATATCTCACCTTTGTTTATCTCATGTTCATTTCATGCTTGTGGTTACTTACTTGTAGCTTACTATGGATGTGACTTGTGCTAAGAGTGGCCTATTGAATGGTCTTAGGGAAGGTTTGCAATAACTATACCCCTGGTAACAAATAAGTTGTTGTGCACTTGATAAGTGTAGTAAACATTCCTGACAACAATGAAGAGAGGGATCAACGAGATAATGATGAGGATGATACCACCTATGACTAATTGAGAATCCAGAGTGATGAGTTTAGGATGTCTTAGTGATGCTTAGGGTGACTTAGAGATCTTAGACTTAGTTCTTAGGGTTATGAGTGAAATGAGGGCAAGTTTAGATCAAGCACAGTATAGGAGAGTCCCTATATTGTGAAGTTGACAAGACTGGGGTTTAATACCACCAGGCTTGTCCCTACTTATACAAAACAGAGTGTCCTAAAGATAGTACCAGTAAGTAAGTGATGATAACAGGCCATGTGTGGAGTAGAACTAACTAAGTTCTTATTGTTCTGATTGTAACTATGAACTACTCATAGCAATCTATACAATGTATGGACCATGGTTAGTGAGAAGGAGAATGTGTGTATGCATGTGTGTGTGTGTGTGTGTGTGTGTATGTGAGTGTATAGTACTTATGGATGAAGAAGGAAAGAGATGTGTAGTCAGCTCATATGCACATCAACCCCCCCATGCTAGACATACACATACATCAAGACAATCTGAGACCAGTATGATGAGCAGAAAACAGAGGAAGAGAAAGGGGTTTGGTGAGGATATCTGTGGTGACAAAGGAAGAAGGGAGACAATGAACTGAGATAGACTGAGATGAAATGCACTCTCTGATATAATGATGGTGGATATCATGTGCTTTGTACCACAATTAATGACAGGATTAGTAGCAATGCCAATTGAGCCCTTATTATCACCATACAGTAAGAGAGGAGAAGAAAATGGGAACCTGATCTCCTGGAACAAGGACCTCAGCCACATCCCCTGTGCAGCAGCCTGGGATAGAGACAAATACTCCACTTCTGTGGAGGAAAGGGACACCATGTGTTGCTCTCTGGAAGACCAGGCAATAGCACCTCCCCCAAGGAGAAAGGCATATGCCCCAATGGATTTGCAGTCATCATGGTCTTCCACCCAGTCCAAGTCAGAATACCCCACAACATCAGAATCTTTGTCAGTTCCTTTGTAGCACAAGTAAATATTCATTGTGCCCTGCAAATACTGTAGGGTGTGCTTAGCAGCAGAGTAGTGAGTGGGTGAGGGGTTTGTCAGGAATTGGGAAAGCTTCGTGATGGCAAAGGAAATGTCAGGCCTGGACATGGTGGTGACATACTGAAGGGAGCCAATGAGTTGTTAATATTCAACTTTGAAGGAGGGTGAAGTGAGATAGGAGGAGTCTGCCTTAGTTAGCACAATGCCTGGAGGGAATGGAGTGGTGGTGGTGTTACAGTCTTCAAGGTTGAAATGATCTAGGACATCACTTATGTATATCTTCTGATCAATTGTAAGAATGTGATTGAGGCAATCATGTGTACCATGTAGACCAAGAAGATGTTGTACAGGTGAAGGAGAGGTTTAAGAGTGCTTCATTCATCTTGTGGTGCCATTGTCTAGACACTTGCTTCAAGCTGTATATTGCCTTTGATAGACAACAGACCTTCCCTTCAGTGCCAGGTATAACAAAGCCTTGGGTTGCTTCATGTAGATTTCTTTGTCCAGATCTCCATTGAGGAAGGCCAATTTGATGTCCATGGAGTGGACTTCCCAATCCTCAAGGGCAGCAACTGCAAGGAGAGATTGAAGGGATTCAAAATGAGCCACTGGTGAGAATGTTTCAGTGTAGTCAACTCCATGAACTTGTGCATACCCTTTGGCTACAAAATTCACTTTATACTGACCATCAGATTTCTGCTTAAACACCCATTTGTTGCCTACAAGATTGTGTCCTGGTGGAAGGTCAACAAGGTCCCAAGTGTGGAGGTCATGAAGTGATTGCAATTCCTCCTTGCATGCAGAGTCTCAGAGGTCCACATCTGGGCTTGAGTGGGCTTATTTGAGAGTCAGCAGGTCATGGGAAATGGCATGGGAAAGGATGGCTGAAATTGAAGGACCACTGTGAGGTGTTGCAAAGACATCATCTGTGTCATCAGACCCCCCCTCACTGAGGATGTCCACAAGAACATGCAGCCTGTAAGAGCTGTCCACAAAGCAGGCAGGATGGTGACCTATACACTGAGAGCAGTGGAGACCAGGAGCATCAGGGGTAACAGGTATGTCACCAGACACAACTCACCACTGACCAGCAGGAGATGTGTGACAACAAGCACTGGGTGGTGGATCAGCAGGGGCATTGTCAATGCAAACCATGTGATGTGCACAAACACAAGGGGGCAGAACAGTGACAGCAGGACCCATCATACACAGAGGAGTAACAGGTGGTGCAGGAGGAGATAATGGGACAGCCAGAAGAAGAGGAGGCAAAGCCTCAGGGGCAGGCACAGCATTGACATGGGGCAACACAAGGACTGGCTTGCCAGCTAAGCCACCCACCTGAGGAGCAGGGGGACCTGAGGGTGCACCACCATTGTCCAAACCCCACCCATCATCATCTGAGTACTCATTGTCAGAATCATCAGGTGGAGCAGGTGGAGTAGGTGGAAAACAATCAAGCATGGTCAGAGAGGCAATGGACTCAATGGCTGGACAAATGTCTTCTTCAAAAAACCACATCACAACTGATGACTGAGAAATGGGCAACCTTGTCCCAGAAGACCCAACCCTTCATACCAGCTTCATACCCTATGAAGGTATGTGCCTTTGCACACAGGTCCAGCTTAGCACACTGATGGTCTGGAGTTTTAACCCAGGCTCTGCAGACTTGGAGATGAGAGACATCCAGGGGAGTTGCAGAGGGGGACCACTGAGAGCACAGGGTATGCCAACCCAGACATTTCATGGGTGAAAGGTTGTAGGTGTGGAGCACTGTCCAGAGCACATACTCCCAGAAACCTGGGGAGAGGCCAAATATATGAAGGAGGGAAAGTGTGCAGTCAAGTAAAGTCCTGTTCTGCCATTCTGTATGACTGTTCTGCTGTGGAGAATAGGAATAGGGCACAGTGTACTGGTGAGCTATCCCTTTCCCCTTGAGGAGCAAGTCAACTCTGCCATTGACATATTCACCTCCCCTGTCAGAACAAAGGTTGACAGCTGATCTTTGTGTTTTACAGGGTAGATAACTCCAAAGCTGGTGCAGTCATCAAGAAAGCTGGCAAAATAGAGATTGCCAGGTCCAATGGATGCTGTGCTGACAGGCCTGACCAAGTCAGAGTGGACAAAGCTGAGTGCTTTGGTGGCACATGTGCAAGATAATCAGAATGGGGACTGTGGTAGTTTGTCTTGAATACAGCCAGGGCATGG
>QLPN01000857.1:0-41514 GCA_003314395.1 Albatrellus ellisii
GTTTGGACTGGAGTCAGGCCATCAGAAACATCCTCCTACTTGGAGGCAGTGCCAGTGCACAGAGGTGGAAGAGGAGTGTGAGGGCCCTCAGAGCCCATACAAAGAGGAGGGTCCAGATGAGGTTCTGAAGGAGGAGGCAAGTTGGGATGCAGCACTGGTGGAGGTGAGTCTTCACCACTGTCTTCACCACCATCATCATCAGAGTCATCAGAGTCATCACTACTGCTAGGAGGAGTGGAGGGAGGAAAAAGGTCAAGAATCATAGGTGCAGTAGTGGCATCCACAGCAGGGAAGATGTCTTTGCAGAAGACAGCATCTTAGCCAACCACAACATGATGAGTGGTCTGATCCCAGAACAGCCAGCCCTTCATGCAAGATTGATATCTGACAAACACTAGGGGGTGGGCTTTGGCATCAAGTTTCACCTGCTGATGGTCTGGCATTTTGACCCAACTGTGACAGCCAAAGACACAGAGATGGGAGATGTCAGGTGGTGGCACAGAAGGTGACCAACAAGCAGTGGGGGTCAACCAGGCAAGACAGTGCACTGGGGAGACATTGTAGGTGTGAACAGTGACACAGATGGCAAACTCCCAGAAGCTGTGAGAAAGACCTGCACAGTGTAGGAGGGAGAGAGCACAGTTGAGGATGGTGCAGTTCCAGCACTCCATGTGCCCATTCTGCTATGGGGAATATGGGACTGTCTGCTGATGATCAATCCCTCTAGATGCAAGCAAGTCATGAACACCAGAGTCAATGTACTCCCCTCCATGGTCTGTGCAAAGAGCTTTTGGCCAGCAGCCATGCTGTGTGTGAACCCAGGTAAGGTAGTGATCAAGCACCATGCTGAGCTGATCCTTGCTCTTGATAGGATATAAAACACCATAGCCAGAATGGTCATCAAGGAAGGTAGCAAAGTACAAATTACCAGCAGCAATGGAAGCTGTGCCAACAGGTCCCACTAGGTCAGAGTGTATGAGGTCAAGGGGTGTGGCAGCACATGTGGGGGACAAGCAGAAGGAGGCATGTGGGAACTTGCCAAGAACACACCCTGTACAGGGGCCTAAAGAGGGCAAGGAGTCCAGCAGGGAGAACCCCACATGTCAGACCACTATTATTTTCCCTATTTTCTCTTCATTTTCCTCTATTTTCTTATGCTTCTATTGTCATAGATCTTACAATTGCTCCTGATCTACTGAAGCGATTCCCATAGTCATGCATTCCTATTCTTCGCCTTTATCAGCTGATGACGCGTATGTCGTCCAATCTCCGATCGGCCCATTCTATCTTTAGTTATGACTCATTTTCTCACTCTTACTGTGGATACCTACTATTTCTTCTCACACCTGCTGCGGAGTATCACCAATCACTCTCACAGTTGCTGCAGAGCCTCAGTCAGCACTTACATATCCCCTCTATATTTAGATATGACATCATTACTTTACTTTCTCATTCTCTGGCCCTATACTGTACTGCATGGTCTGTGCACACTCCAGGGTACTATATATATGTAGGACTCCTAGTAGTTTATTCCTCAGTTCTGATCATCTGGGATATCTGCTAGGTACAGTAGTGTTTCTCCTCTCTTGTCTACTTAACTGATTACATATCTGGGATATCCACTAGTCAAAGCACAATTGTCCTTTTCATTGTTTTAGTTTCTCTTTCAGTTGTTTGGCTTCAACATAGCATCGGCCTCACACCACAACCTGACCAGGACAAATGTGCAAGACAACATCTTCTGAGGGGTGGCCAAAATGTTCATGCCAGATGCAAAGGGAGGGAGCAATGATCACATTTGCAGAAGCTCCAGGACTGAGGGGAACCAAGTATGTTCCACCCTGAAGGAAACCAGTGCTGAAAATACACCCATTTTTGCTAATGGTGCAGGCCCCTTTTTTGTATGCAACCTGGAACCATAAATGATCCAGCTTACTGACAGAGAGGAAACAACCTGATGCCCCCAGTACATGTAGTACATCTGAGAGAAGGATAGAGACTGTTTGTTTGTCAGGTAAGGTGTGTTGTTGCATGCTGGATCCTTGTCCAAGACATGGGATAGAGGTCCCATTGCCGACAGTGACAGTTCATAAGGCTACAGAAGAGTAGTCCTGTATGTCATGGCAGTAGGGAGTGATATGATCAGTACAACCAGAGTCCAGCATCCACATGCAGGCCTCACCACCATAGAAATGTGCATCAAATTTAACAGCCCCGGAGGAAGAAGACAGTGTATGTAGACTAGGTGCATTGACAGAGTGTTTAGATCTGCAGAACCAAGGACAGCTGTTGCAAGGTTGCTCCATGAAGGTGGTAAAGCATGAGGGGGAATGAAACATGTATGCTGGTTGGTTACTGGTATGTGCTCCAATTGCTGATTGTTTGCCATAGACATCTAGCAGACCTTCCCATGTGTGGTGTGCAGCAACAGTGTCTTCAGCAATCATGGAGGCAGGTTGGTCATCACATGTCATGGTGATGACTGCTTTGGCAGTGTCATTATTGTCCTTCCACTTGTTGAGTTCCTTGCAATCTGCAAGCTTAAGCTTCAAAATGGTATACCATATGATGAGTAATGTAGACTTCACCACATTTGCCCATTTCCTATAGTTCTCTGTCCCTTCTATCATGATGTTGATTTTTGGGGCTGAGGTAGAGTGTGAATGAGAGATGAGAGTGGTGACAGTGATGATGAACAGCAGTAGAGGTTTAGAGTTGAGTAGGAAGAGAGTAGTTGTAAATGTGTGAGAGAGAGAGAAGCAAGTAGTTGTGAGCATGCAAGAGAGAGAGAGGCAAATGGCCCTGGCAGGGCCCATAATCTGATAAACACAGGCCATTTGCATCATTGAAAACACTAAGAAGTCACTTGTATCTAGTAGTACACTTTAGCTCCTAGTTTGTTGCTTAGTGTGTGTGTATGTGTGTGTACAGTAAAGAGGATGAAAGAGGAAGGAGTCACTTAGTAACCATATGATGTGTCAACAAGCTCCACATCATGCTATCAGCACTTCACTTAGACAAGGCCTGGTAGCTCAGTGGCTAGAACACCCACCCAGAGTAAGGGAGGTCCTTGGTTCAAACCCAAGCCAAGTCACTATTTTGGCAATTGCACATTCTAACACCAATAAGCTACTCTTAGCAATTACAAGGTGCCTAGGCAAGTGCCTCATAACACCCTCCTCTTTGGTCAGTAGTGTCCCTGCTAACTCACACTTGCCCTCAGTTCTGCCTAGCAACACACCTTCAGCTTCTGAGCCCTCCACTCCTCCCTCCACTCCTCCTGACCCTCCTGTTTGGCATGCCAGACACACCCATCACACACTACCACCATCTCTGGTTGTGCTGCCTCACTGGTTTGGTCATCCTCACTACTCTTCTGGTCACCAGCAGGCTCAGGCAAAGCTCCTCAACCAAGCTGGTCCATCCCTCCATCCTCAGGATACACTTTGCCACCCTGCACAGTTCAATGACAGCACATACAGTGAGCATGGTTTTGCAGACATTGAAGTGCAGGGGGGTTCCTCTACCAAAGGTGACAAGGATATCAACATCTTCTCTATGCCACAAGCTGGCATGTTGTCCACTTTGATCTCCACTCTCCTGTCCCATGCCACCTCACATGACCTGCTGACCCTCAAACAAGCCCTCTCAAGCACAGATGCAGATTCCTAGCACACCACCTGCAATGAAGAACTCAATATGCTGCACAAGCTACATGCTTGGGACCTCATTGACTTACCTAAGGGTCATAACCTTGCTGCAAATAAGTGGGTCCTCAAAATAAAGGCCAATGGATGCTTCAAGGTCAGACTAGTCACCAAAGGGTTCACTCAATGATATGGTGTAGATTCTTCAGAGACTTTCTCACCTGTCACTCACTTTGAGTCACTCTGAACCCTTCTAGCCATCACAGCTTTGGAAGATTGGGAGGTCCACTCCATAAACATCAAGTCCACCTTCCTAAATGGCAACTTAGAAGAAGACATCTACATGGAGTAGCCCAATAGTTTCATACAAGAATGGATGGAGGACAAAGTTTGTAAACTCAACAAGGCAATCTATGGTCTCAAGCAGGCCTCCCAACACTGGCATTAAATGATGCATAAAGTGCTCACCAACCTGGAATTCTGGTGCACCTTCTCTGACTTAGGGATATATATCTCTATGTCCTATCCTCCCCACCCATCATCAATGACATCACAGTATTAGGAGGTTCACTAGAAGAGGTAGAGGCCTGCAAAACCTCTCTAGCAGCCTTATTCAATATGATGGGTCTAGAATCAGCTCCTACCTCAGACTACATGTCACTTGCAACTGAACCTCATGAATCCTAGAGATCAACCAAGAGGCATACATAACAGACATCTTGGATGGATTCAGCTTTGCTGATTGCAATCCAGTTTCCACCCCTCTCCTGTTACAAGGCACTTGCTTTGGCGCCTTGTAACACTTTTTTTCTTTTTTCTTTTTTCTTTTTATCTTACTTACTATAAGTGTTGTATTAACAACAGTTGTTGAGCATAGCTCCTACTTATAGTAAGGACTCTATCTCTTTTTCCTTTATTTATATACTGAAGTTGTGAGTTTTACTCCAAGTACTATAAAGCTTCTTTACCTTTTATCTTTCCTTTATTTATTCACATTTACTTGCTAAGGACTATTACTATACAATTAGCAAGGACTCATCTTATCTCATCACTGTTTACCTCTAGTTCATTTTGTGCTTGTGGCTACAATTACCTTAGCTTACTATGGACATGACTGGGTCACATGATCTTGTTGATTGCTGCACAATCATTGTTGATCAGTGAACCTTATTTACAGCTTCTATTCTTAGGACTCCAGTTTTGTATAAGTAGTTGAAAGCCTGGCAGTCTTAAACCCTAGTCTTGTCAACTTCACAATCTAGGGATTCTCCTATACTGCACTTGATCTAAGCTTGCTACCATCTCACTTTACCCATTAAGAATCAATTCTAAGATCTCTAAGTCACTCTAAGCATCACTAAGACATCCTAAACTTGTCACTCTGGATCCTTGTTTAATCATTGATGGTATCATCCTCATTGCTATCTCATTGATCCCACCCTTTATTGTCATCAGGAACATTTACTACACTTACCAAGCACATACCAACTACCTTGTTACCAGGGGTATAGTTATCACAAACTTTCCCTAAGACTGTCCAATATGCCACTCTTAGCATCTCCCTCCATCTATCAACCTCTACAAATCAAACAAGCCCACATCACCATCACTTAAATCCTTGTACCAACCACTCATAGGGTCTCTCCTATACACTGCAAACATCTCTATACAAGACATCTCCTTCACTGTCACAAAGCTTTTACAATATGTCTCAACCCCCTCACAAGAACACTTCACAGTGGTGAAACATGCCCTGCACTATCTCAAGGGGACATTACATCACAGAGTTCAGTATGACAGCTCCACCATGGCTGGACTCATAGGTTTCTCCAACTCTGACTGGGCAGCAGATCAGGAAGATGGGAAGTCTGTAGGTGCATATGCCTTTCTGCTTGCCAGAGGTGCCATAGTGTGGACATCACAGAAACAACACATCATCCCCCTCTCATCTACAGAGGCAGAGTGCATGGCATTATCTCAAGCAGCTGCACAATCCAAGTGTGAGGCCGACGCTACATCGAAGCCGAACAAAAGAAGAAAGGCTAAAAACAACAAAAAGGATGATCGCGCTTTGACTAGCGGATATCCCAGATATATTAGCGTATAGTAAGAAAGAGTAGAGGATGGTACTGTACCTAGCGGATATCCCAGATGATCAGAACTGGGGAATAAACCGCTAGGAGTCGTATGTGTATATAGTACTCTGAAGCGTGCACAGACCATGCAGTACAGTATAGGGCTGGAGAATGAGAAAGTAAAGTATCAACGTCATATCTAATAATAGAGGGGACGCATCATCGCTGACTGAGCTCCGCAGTAACTGTGAGAGTGATTGGTGATACTCCGCAGCAGGTGTGAGAAGGATTGGTGAGCATGCGCAGTAAGTGTGAGAGAAAGAATCATAACTAAAGATAGAACAGGCCGATCGGAGATCGGACGACATACGCGTCATCGGCCGATGAAGACGAAAAGAAAGAGTATGTGACCGTGGGAATCGCTTCGATAGATCAGGAGCGATTGTAAGATCTATGACGATAGAGACATAAGAAAATAGAGAAAAATGAAGAGAAAAATAGGGAAAATAATAGCGGCCTGACACCAAGTGGCTGCAGTTGTTGATGAAAGAGATAGGCTTTGCCCAGCAAGGTCCCACTATACTCTATAGAGACAACAAAGGATCTATCAACATGACAAATATATCAGTAACTTGGTCACAGTTCAAAGCATATAGGCATTTGTTTTCACTTCATCCATCAGTGCATCACAGACTGTTCTATCAGTATACAACAGTTACCTTCTCATCTCATTACAGCTGATACACTTCCAAACCATTACCTTTGCCTTCCTTTTCTTTTCACCACTCTAACTTGGGTCTTGTAGAGGTGTGTTCACAGCACAGGGGGTGTTGAACTCAGACACTACATAATGTACTTCCCTTTTCAGTTACTACTATGACACACACACACACACATCTAGCCACTTACTTACAATTGGTCTGTGCACTACTGCAGCAGTACTTATATGTGTTCTCTTGTACAATATTAAGACTAAGAAGGTATACATTTCTTCATCTCGCACATAGCCTGTGCTCAACAGAGACATGTGGAACAAAGATGTTTGATGCAAACAACAACTAGTGAAAACCAGCAGAACAAAAGCAAAAGATAAGGAGAAACACTCCTATCATACAGCAGCCTTATCATAAACCTCGGAATGAAGACAATCTGACATCCATGGACTCTTCATGACAAATCTGCCACAGTCCACAGACAACTAACTCTTCAACCTTCTCACTGCAACCAACCAAATCAACTTCAACCATAATAAACTGCCATCCCACACAGGACTCATCTTGAATGCTGTTCAAGACAATGGCAAGGATTCGAAGTATTCTGTGATGGTTAGAGAAATCCAGAATTCCGTGGCAGAAAGCCAAAGTCCTAAGCAGGACTCACCTCGAATGGCATTCGAGGCAATAGCTATCATTTGAGACTCACACAATCCCCACAATGACCATAACCATCACTCCCTGATGAAATCACTGCTATCCTGTGTGGGACTGACCTTGAACACTGTTCAAGACGATGGCAGTGACTTGAGACTCCATAGAGCCAACAAAACCCTAAAAGAACCGTGGCAGATGCCAATGTCCTGAGCGGGACTCGCCTTGAACAGCGTTCGAGGCAAATAGCTACGCACGGAGTCTGGAACAAAAAATTAAGTGGCTAGCGCCACCACAAGCGTCTAGTGACTTATTTAAACAATAGTCTAAACTCGATGAAAGTACTGTACGTACACAAGAAGGTCACATGAATTTCACATTATCCAATCAAAGTCTCCGCAGCAGGAATAAACACGTTCCACGTTAAGGTTACATACCCTTCTCACGCTTTGTTCGAGTCACGCCATTTTTCCTGACTATCATCCCATCGAGGAAGAAATCGCACTTATCCACCTTCATCTCCCTGAAATAGAGTGGTACCCGGTTTTTCTGCTCCACGACCGAAGGATTGAGGTACTAGTTTATTTTCAGGTTGAACAGACTCAACTTTCCACAAGGAGGTGAGGCCAAGTCTACTACACACAAGTACACGAACTCAGGCTTGACTGTGACTCAGACAGACCCCCCGCAACCGCGTTTTTTGTCATCACCTCTGCCGATTGTTTTCGACCACTTCAGCAGCATGTTGGTGTGACCTGTGGCTCCCACAACCATCCATGTCGTACTACGCAGGTTGAGGTAGGTATTCACGTTGCATCTGGTACAATCCGAGACCTTTTCAGTGCAGACTGCGAAAGCTATGGACGCCGGTCCTGTGATGAGAGCTCTGATTTGATGACCTCAACTCCCAGTGATTGCTGGAATTGGCAAGAAATTTATGCTGTCTAGAACCACCCCAATGAATACTTTTCTTATATCACAAAGCTACAGTGGTGGACGCGTAAACGATGCCACTGACGGGCTGTGAGACAATTTTGCTATCACCCATCAGGCATGATGCTGAAAAGCTGGCGAAGAAAGTGTATGACGATGATGTCAATCCCCATTGTCATACCAACAAATGTATCGAACATATCCTAAACCATCTTTGATTAGAAGCCTTTTACATGTATATGAAATTAGCTAGATTGCATATCCATAAAACAATAAGAGCACGGAGGAACTATGTAGTTACCATACATGAGTCAGTGAGAACCCCAACCCTATAGACAAGTATCGCGTCAGCGTCAATATGAGATAAAAGTCGTGGGACGAACAGTGAAGGCGCGCCATACGCACCTGCGATAACTGCCTCCTTTACACGCACGTCGGGCATGGGGAGCAGCGGCAGAAAGGACAGATGCTGGTATGCATGTCAGATACAGCCTGTGACAGCCTGTAACTAGGGCGGAATGGGAGCATGAGGGAAGGTGGCCAAGGCAACAGCGGTGGTGTCCACGAGAGGCGAGGTTCCCGTTTCATGCTTCTTGTCACAGCGGGGTGGGGGTATATAGTGGAGAGGGCGCGAGAGGCATGGGCACAGGCAGACACCACGGCAGCAAGGGGCACCAGCGACCAAGTACGAGGGCGCAGCGGGAAACAGGACTAGTAGCGGCCAGCATACATGTAGAATGACAGGACGAGCATACGTGCTCGTCTCGCCGTGTCCATATGAGTGTGGGCCCGTTGCAGGCAGAGAATGGGCCGGGGAGGGAGGGACGACAAGACGAGAGCGCCGCAAGAGTGCAAGAGCACGAGGGGAAGCAGGGATGGCAGCTGCAGATACAAGGAAGCGGAAGGCAGGTGGTGGGGAAAGACGGTGGAGACGGGGCTAGAGCACGAGCGGCGACCAGCGCAGTTACCGAAACAACAAAAACGAGCACATACATGCTTGTCTCGCCGTTTCTGCGTGGGTGTGTGGGACATACTAGGTAGGGGATATGGGGTGGAGAGAGCGGAGAGGGCGAGGCCAGAGCATGCAGGGATGCGACGACAGCGGCAGCGGATATGACAGGTTGGATATCGACGAAACCGTAGTAACGCGCAACACAAATAATGAAATGCAATTTGAAGCTTGATCTTCTCAGGCTGCTGCACCTTACTGTCTTTCAATTGTCGCACCAGGATCGGACCTATATCAGAATATTAATGTTCATTGGTCCTCTTCCAACAGACAAACTTGAAACTCGTTATTACCAGTCACATGAATCCAGCCCCAAGCAGGCGTCACGGTATTGTAAGTGTGCAGGCAAGCCAACGGCCGTCGGCGCTTCCCAAGTACTTGAACAGCGAGAAGTTGGAATGCGAGCGAGGGGTGGAAATCCCCTCAGCTCCCAAGCCCGGACGGTAACTCCTGTTACCGGCCAATGTCCTAAGCGCTCCACACACAAAAAAGAGGGAGAGAAAAGTTGGACTGCAAATACGACGCCCGAACCGCGCTCGACTTTTCCCGCAGCTCTCTGCGCACCCTCGCAGCGTCGTGCAATGCTCTCCGCCGAGTTGGTCTCGGGGAAATTCTTGCTAGCATCTGGACTAGAAGACGGTCCAGCCGAGAATCCAGTCCAAGGCTCCACTGGCATCATTGTTGATGATGCGATCACGGACACAGCCAACAAGATGACCCACGACGCACCTGACACCAGCGGCGCTACTGGCGACGTAACCGTGAACACTCGGAGGAAAACACCTTGGACAAAGCACACTCGGTTACGACTTTGCTTCGACATTTAATGCTCTGTCTGTTTCTGCAGAGGCTAGAATGATCTTCATAGGCACTCGCAGGTCTCACAAGACATTCACGCCTCCCAGTCGTACTGAAGATGGTTAGGCTGTGTACAGAAGAATCACGAATGATAAGGAGTATAACCATGAGAAAATCCGCTCAAACAGCGGGCAAAACATGCCGTCACCAATACCATCCCACAATCCGGAGTCGGATAAATGCCTTCTTCAGCCGCTGAGTCAATAGTTCGCTGCCGGGATAGAAAGATAAGAGAACACGGTGCACCCGTTTGCCTATGAAACCCCGTCGTTCGCAGGCCTTCAATTGAAAGGACACAACGATGCTATATGAGTAGGGAATCCATTCAAACGTAGGTATGCCTGCGGACGGAAGGCCAGGAATGTAAGACATCCTGAAGGGTACGGGAATACGACTAGATCCGGTGAAGGCACGATGACAGCAGATGAAATGGAGTCTCTAGGGCATACGAGACGATCAACTTGACCTTTTCTGGCAGCACTTCACTTCTGGCGGCTGCTCCAACGTCAATCAAATGTCTTCATCAGAGACAGGTTCACAGAAGCTAGACGTAAATATGTGTCCGTCGAGAGTTGCTGGAACATGGCCCACGATCACTGCGATACAAGGCTAGGCGCGCGCTGTGCCTTCATCTTGATAGGGCGAATGAATTGGTGGTAAGGGCTTCTGGAAAATGCGAAATAAATAAATAAATAAACCCAATGGAGCAACACGTTACGATCGCACCTTTCTCATTTTCCAGAGAGAGCACAAAGGTTCATTTGGGCGCGACGTGTAGGCCAGAAAGGCGGTCTCCTCGGATATCACCTCCTTATATGATACAAGTGAACCGGGACCAAGGTCGGCAGACAAACTTCCCTTCTTTCCAGCCGACGATTGGTAGTTAGCGGGGGCAAGATAAGGAGAAGTGCAGCATCGTGATCTGAAAAACACGCCGTGTTAGAATTCTAGATCTCCGAACACATGCTTGTGGGCTGTCCTTCTTGTAAGACGCCCTGATAGTTTGGTCACTAGAGCTACTGTCACTATCCAACACAATCCACGAACTACCCTTCACCGCGTGGATATGCCCCAGGTCACGGAGGCTGCCAATTCAATGCTCATTGACACCATTTTCAAGGCGTCAATGAATGCCAACTCTTTGCTTTCATGGGAGTTTTCCAGACTTGAGAGCGATGAAATCGACACGGTCACCCCAGACGGTTACCCAGACACCGGCAAGCTTGATGATTTGGTCGAGATGACCCTCATCTATATCTGCAGCACCCTCCACAGTGCTATGCACTTGTACCCTCTCTGGAACCTGGACACAGACATCGATGAGGATATGAGTATGGTGGCCATTGAAAAGTGGCTGTCGAAACGAAAAGTTGGTAAGCCCGGTGACAAAGTGTGTACCCAGTCTTTCCGCTCGTTACCAGATCTGACCCTCTTGATACTTCAAGATCTGGATGGAAATATTATTACTCACCCCTGCGGTCCTGAGGCTCTGTCGCCGCCGGGACTCCTCCGTCGTGCCCTTGCCCTATGTAGCACCTATTGCCACACTTCCTCAGGCTCTTGCAGGACCTCTGCCAGTTTGTGCTGCATCTCCCAAGCTTAACCAATCAGTATCGTCGACATTCCTTGCCCATCACCAGCATCACCTGCTAGTATGGGAGACACCACATCCCCCTCATACCTACCACTTCTTTCACTGGTCTTGATGTGGGGACGACCTCTGGGTGGACCATCCCTATAAAGGCCCGCCAACACAATTCACAAATATCCAAGGACCCTATGCTTGACACATCAACCATCAAGTCACAAGGCATCCCTGAATGTATCTAGAACTATACTGGAGGGCCTGATGGTTATATGGCCAGTAGGAGGCTAGGGCTTTTCCAGGAGCAAGCAGGATGAACCAAGACTCAGAGGGTAAGGCATCCAGAGAGGGTGACTGCTGCAGCCTGCAGCAGAGGTTTGATCACAGACCCACAAAATGGGCGATGAAGATACATGTCAGGGCCAAGAAACAAGGCACACCACAGAAGTGTAGAAGGGCATGGGTTGGAGGTAGTGAAAGGGGTGTGCTCAAGGATGAGCAGGTGCAATTTGGATTTTCACTGCATGCTTCACTGCGTGCTTCACTGCGTGCTCACTGTTGGCTGACATCTTGACCCATTTGTCCAGCTTATTTCCTTGTTCACTCATACATATATTCCTGACAATGTATATAACCACATGATGTCCATACTACAAGGTTTGGTTGCTCAATTAAGATGGCCATCTTGTATCAATACTATCGGGTCGATATCGGATGATTGTCTTTTCTTATCGACGGTTGTCAGTCGTTAGCCCAGTCAGACTCAACTGCAACAGTATCAATTCCCCCACACAGAGCCATTGGAGTATTGGCCGACCTGAAGATGTTGGGGCCAGTGAAAGCCCAGAGACAAGTTGAGGTATTCCCATTCATCCAAAGCCTCATCGATGAAGGCGGCCTTATGTAAGCTTTTGTTACTATACCCATCCCAAAGTGTGCGTCTCTTGAGTTGAAAAGTGCTGTACGATATATTGTTTCCTACCTATGGCATACAAGCATATCACGACCTCTTCGCTAAGGTTTCATACTGGTGACCCAAGTATTCCGACTCAGACATTGGTGGTCGAAACCGGCCGGCGGCACACGCTCTCCAGTCGGAAGGCATGTGTTTGTATTGGATGTAAGTTAGAGCGAGAGCGGTGTGAGGGTCCCAGTTACAAGTCCGGGTATGGCTTTAGCCATTGGCGAGAATGAAAATCTACTTTGCGAAACAAATATAAAAGCCGATGGGAGTTGCTGCTGGTGGTCTGAAGGCTGGACGTGGAACAGAACTAGAGACAATATAGGCCTCCGTGCCTCGGTTTAGTTTCCGATGCTGACCTTACACAGAAGACACATATTCTATGTGTGTACCTCAGGATCGCATACCTCCTGACAGGGCTTGTTGAACCATCCGCATCCAACAACGAGAAGCCATCCAATGTATCATTATAGCTATAAAGCCTCACGCAACGCCTTCAAGAGCGTCTCTGCACTGGGCTTGTCAGGAACGACATCGACCTTTATACCCAAATCATCCCTCAGATACTCTGTCGTCGTCGGACCGATAGCGGCAACTCTTGCATGCCGTCGCCCTTCAGTGTTTTCCCCGTCATCGGCCGTGTTGCCAGGCTCGAGATAGGGCAAACAGAAACGCATTCGCAGAACCGGGACGACGTGCGCTGCAGCAGACGGCGCGAAGAAAACTATCCACCACACCTCGTCTGGAAGCAAACACCGCAGCAGGTGCACTTCAGCAACGCCGACCCCAACACTAGGAGAGAGTCCAATATTGCGCACCGCTAGAAGAAAACTGGACCAGTATTTGTTCCAGCCCCGCGCTGAAACCTCGCGCACCCTGTGTCGCATATACCTGCATCGATTTGAGACGGGCCCCGCCCTCAGTCAGAATGCCAGGCATTGTCTCGCGGTTTTTGTCGCCTGTGAGGTACAGCAACGTCACCGCGCGTTGGGCGGACGTGTCTGAGAGGATGAAATGTGCCAACCGCTTCGCAGTGCCCGTTTCAGCCCCGCCCCGCACGTCTCGAGGGCATAGTCTGGTGCGCTCTGCACAAGGGTCGGATAAAGAGAGGGAGGTAAGAGACGCAGCAGTTGCCGGACCGACGGCGTAGAACGGGACGGAAGTCCAGTCACTTTCACCTATAACATCCAAGATATCGGTCGGATCAAGGCTGATAGAAAGACTTGTGCTTATGCCAACCTCCGCTATGAGCATGTACAATCTCCCCAACGGCCGCACCCCATGCCCCTCCTGCCCGTGTGCTCGTTATAATCACCCCTGCCACACCTGCACCCTCGGGTCCAGCCTGCACGATCCGTTGAAGCTCATTGATATTTACCAGTACAGTCTCTAGCGCCGGAACTGAGATGGGTCGAAAGCCCGCGATGCTGAGGGCCGCCTCATATCGGTCAGGCTCGGTAGTAGTTGCAGTCGAAGCACGTAGAAGAAGGACAGGCTGAGGCATGTAGAAGCTTCAAGACTGGAGATGGCCTACAGTATCGAAAGGGACAAAAAGCATCCAACCTTAGGGTGTTGAATGTAGTAGGGTGGGAATGTGCATTGCGCAGACCGTGATGTCGAATAAGTTAAAACACTCGGAAGCGCTGACTGCCGATAAACCTTGCTTGCAGAAACAAGCATGTTGCAGGTAGCTGACTAATATATTGTGATGGATGTTTGTATGGAAGTATAGAGCCATGTCACTTAGGTGATGTTTCAGTAAAATCAACGTCATTGCGTGAATTTAGTAGATCCATTACTAGCTAATTGATGTTTGGAAGAAGAATGTAAAGGAGGTATGTAATAAAAGGAAAGAACTTAAATGAACATTAACACACAAGCTGGTGTTAGTGAGTAGCACAGGTTTTTTTCCTACTCATACACGGGTCGGGTGTCTTACTCGTGTTTCTCGTGTCCCTCCCAGGTTGGGCAGGTGTTTGACGGGTTTGTCAGGTAGATGCATTTAAGCTATATCATGTTTCTACATACATCATAGTGTATGCAAACTGCCGCTGCCGTACGCATACCACGGAGGCGCACGCGCGCACGATGCACGTGACACAGCGCCGCCGCATGACCAGGCACTGGATGTGGGCGTATGAGCGTGCCACGGCAGCGGCGGAGGCAGCGGGCACCACTGAGATACGTAAGAAGTGCAGATCCTCAACCCGTGCCATTCATTAGGCAATAGTCAGTGACATTGTAGCAAATTTTTTGGGGAACATTAGATAGCCTGACATGGTTCCATTTCTTGTATCTGGCACCGTAGATATGGACTCAACAGCAATCGGCACCAGTGAGTCGTCTCTATGAGTGTTAGCTAAGTTTATGGAAGGAGGATACAAAATTTGACATGGGCGGCGTCCAGTTAGCGACTTTGGTCGCTTTCGTCAAGGTGATGATGACCCTGCTGATCCAGATTGCGAAAACTTCTTTGCCAAGGTCTTTCTCTTACTGATCACTCATTCATCGTTTCCGGATCCATGAGACATTTCCCTATGTCGCATTTAGCATTAAACGGCGGCGCCAGGTTCTGCCTGGGCCATCTTCACATGTGCCACGAGACTATTAGTGAGCATTAGTGGCACGCTTCAAAAACACTTAGCTGCCGACTACACCACCTGCGATGCATCACTGGGCGACTCAATGTGACATTGGCCAAACATGGCACGCGCGGCGGTAATTTAAAGGTGATTTCGGCCAGAACTCTCCACAAAACCGAATTCTTCCCCGGGTTAATATGTTCACACACACACACACACACGATGCATATTAATTCAGTGGATTGGCATCATGGGACCACCTTCACTAGACAAACAGCAGACGTATTGGATGTGATGGCGATCAAATGCAAATATTAGAATTCTGTCTCAGCACGTTTCAGTCGGCATGATATAACGAGACGACCTTTTGAAACTGTGATTAGCAGCTGCCTCAACTTACTTACTACTTGAAGGTGAGGGCAGCATACCACAGCTTGGCAAAAGGCTCTTAAGAAGACTTGTTGTGTCCCTTCTCCAGCTCAGCCTAGAAGGGAAATTTGTTAATGTATGAAATCCCAACCGTCTCAAGAGCATCGCACTCACCAGTTCCTTCTGCTTCTGGTCAATCTAGAGCGTGTTAACTGAACGAATATATTTCAGAGAGACTACGACATACCACCTTCCTCAGCTTCTCGATCTGCTCCCGCTCGTGTTGACGGGCATATTGGTCTGCAATGTGTAGGACCAAGCTGAAGCTGTTATGATTATCATAAGAGGCTATTACGGACCCTCGTGAGCCTTTTCTTTCTTGCTGTGAACCATCCACTAGTCAGATATGCGCACTGGGGAACGTGAGAACCAACACACCCAAACCCTTGGCTTTGAGCGACAGCGCCTTCCTTGATGCTAGAAGTGTACTTGCGAGCACCGAAGGCAACAACGGTGAGACGACGAGGAGCAACTCGTGAGAGCATAGCAGTAATAATAAGAGAATATGAATCTGCTGTTGAACGGGTGAAGAACGGCGTGCCGTGTAGAAAGTCTCTTGTGACGCGTTATTTGGCCGGCGGTCCCCGCATTCAAACGAGTGTGACGGTGCCACTAGCGGTAGTCACATCACATATTCCTTTCCTCCGAACCATGTCGACCGTCCTCAAGCACGCCGCCAGCGTCGTTCGTGTCACTCCCTTCCTCGTCATTGCTCCCAGCACTCACTATCTTCCCTCTGTCTTTTTTTCTCAGGCACGCACAGCTTCGCGCACGCGTACATTCGCCACCAGCGCCACTGCACGGAAGGGCAAGTGCCAACGTGTATCTTTCGCACCTCCGGTACTCACCGATACTTGTCGCGACCATCTCCCACAGACCTCATCCAGGACCTCTACATCAAAGAGCTCAAGGCATACAAGGCCCCTCCGCTCGTGTGTTGCTCTTACTCTAGCATTTCGTTGTCCCGAATTCACCCGTCCACTAGGCCAGGGATGCCCACATCGGCTCCGTGAAGTCGTACTCCATCCCTACTGCACCCCAACCACCATCACTCCCTGCAGACCTGGCATCAGAGCTCGCCGCATACGACGTAGCCGAGCCTACGCGCGCCGCTGTGGATGCGATCGCAGCGTCTGGGGAGGTCAGTACCGGTGCGGACGCATACCTCGCATTTCTCGAGGCGGACGAGAAGGAGGAGGCGCACCACTAGCTCTGTTCTGACTGTACAGAAAGAATAGACTCTTCGACGTAGAACACTGCTGATCCTTCCCATGTTGGTTGGACTGATAAGTTTCGGCAATACTGTGACAAGGACTCTTCGACGTCAGGTTCTGGCTATTCCCGAGCTTCGACGTGATAGGGCTCTTCTGAGTCTGAGCGATTCTCCTACAACTTAAGATTCGAATGTTGAACATGTGCTCGCTACTTGGGCAAGTCGTGTTGCGCATTCTAGAGAATGTCACGTGAATTTGGAAGTCGACAAACAAGAGCTATGAAAGCGCTTCCCAGACCTTGGTGATTCTCCCGTCCTTCAAATCCTACCTTTCTCGTAAGAATCTGACGAACGGTTGAACCCACTGTCCTTGAGAACCCAATCCAAAAACGCATAAGTCTAGCATTGAAGTAGTCGTGTAAGATACGATGAACATTAATACCACGGACATCATGCAAGAGTGGTGGATAAGCGGAACGAGAGTAGATATGCTATAAATCAAGCCCATTATACGACACCAGCTGGATAAATGACAGACGAGCATGCGCGACAGCATAGAGACTCAGGTGGGGGAAGCAATCGATAGAATGAGGAGGTGTGGTATAGTGGTATAGTGGCAGAGCAATCATAAACGCAAGGGGTGATCCAGGAGATTGTCGGGAGAAGCGAGAGGCACGACGACTAGGAGAAGAAATAGAGCGAGTTCTTGATCTTGGACACATCGAACTGGCCCTTCTTTGGGAGAGGTGGGAGAAGCTCGGTGACGTCGACAAACTGGTCTAGGAGCTTGTCGTCGTCTTCCTCCAGATTGTCTTGTTCGGCGTCAGGGTCGGCATTAGCAGCAGGCTTGCGGCCACGGCGTGCGTTACAGAGCACTTCAATGATTTCCTTCCGGATCGTCATCCGCGCCTGCACATCCGCATTTTCGATAAGCACATCCTCCGAGCTGTTTATGAGGCCAAGGGCCTGCAACATCGGTTTAGTCCTGAGCGATATAACAGGGATCTTGTAACCTCGGTAGCGTTCGCGGAACTAGAAAAGACACAACAATTCGTAAGCGACGGAAGCGATAACAATCCTGACAAAACTGCTGACCTCATCTTCGAGACGGCTGAGCACGTCCGAGGAGTGCAATGCGATGAACGTGTCACGGATGATGGTCGACATCTGATCGATAGTGGATGGGTGTGTCCAATACGAGTCGTGCACAGAGGCGAATGTAAGTCCTTGCGTCTATCGTATCATATTAGTACCGATCAAATCATTCATACGAAAAGTGTAGCTGCTAATCACCTTGCATTCCAAAGCCGTCAGCAGCATGTGAGTTGCGTCGAGACTGTGGATAAAATTGGGCGGGAAGGCCGTCGCCTGCTTCTGTGTGTTCACTACCAAGCCACGTGTACGGTAAACAGACTGACAACAAAGGCACGTTGAATTAGTGAACACGCACCCTCCTGGGGAGAATTGGGGTCCGAGATATACACAGACTGCACGCTGGTCATGATCTGCTTGCGCTTCGTCTTGCGGTACGGCTGCACAATGGGGAGCCCAAGAGGCGTCGTCCATACGACAGTTGTCATCTGCTCTTTCTTTAACATCAAGGCCATGGCGCGTGACTTCATCGGTGCATTTGATTTGTTCAACTCAAGTATCATTTGTTCAAGGCGCTCACTGGGGACAGCCCGTGCAACGAGCCTTGCACAGAGCGTCAGCCAGTTCATGATGTCTTGAGCGCCCTGGAATAGATCTCCAATACATTGTAGCACCTGTAATGCAAAATTTCAGCCTAGTCAACCAATACACAAGGGAGGACATGCACCTTCTTCGCAAGATATGCCGCTGCATAAAAGATGTGTTCGCGAGGTATATCATTTCGGTCTTTCAACTGCCTCTCGATTTGGTCACGGGCGCCGATGAACGTAACGCCGTACACAGTCGTCATAACCTGAAATTCGTCATGTGCACAGTCAATCGGCCTGCCAGCACACGATCTGAATAGACAATCTGAATAGATACGTACTGTCTGTTTTACAACTTTACGCGATATCTTCCCAGAAAGCATCTTCGCATACTGGTTGTCTGCCGCGACATCCTCCTCAATAAGTTTCTCCACCATATTGGCGACATACGTATACACGTCTGATGGGCGATCTGTGACATCAAGATTGACCTGCTTCGCACCACGCGCGTCACCGCCGAGTGCAGCATAGTGCTGTAGACCATTACAAGTTCCGTCTTGATGAACGGGTAGCGAGCATTCGTATGCCAATGGATCAGGTGACCCCAACGCTGCCTTTAGTTCAATGCACGTCGCAAGGCACTGCCATGAATCGTCTGCTTTAGCCCACCATCGACGCCCCTGTATGCAGTATGAAGGCTAAGCAACGAAAACCCCTTACTGCGAAAAACAAACACACCTCCAACGGTTTATCCGCGCTATCATGGATGTCATCAAGATGCTTATCTACAAAGTCGACGCGCTCGTCGAACGTAGCCTTATCAAACCCGTACAAGTTGGCAAGGTGGATCTTGAGCCAGCGTAAGCCACGTTCGCCTAGCGGTTTAGACTCGCCGAACAGTAGTAACCCGCGGCTCAAATCGTCACCAATGTGATTCAAGTGTGGAGGAATTGGGTAAGCACGTCCGCGGAAGTCGAGGTTATGCGGAAGATAGATCGTATCACAGAGGAACTACCACCAAACATTCAGCTTTTACATACCCACGGCTGGACAATATGCACTTACTGCTCTCGCAATCTCAATCTTGTAGTTGACACTGCATCGATCTGAATGATTGTTGGCTTTGTTCTGCAGCCAGTCACGCTGCCGTTGAATGTACACTGTGCGCGCTTGCGGGTCCGTATCCATGTTCTCTGGCTTTTCGGGCTCGGGTTCGTCATACACAGCGGGCGGAAGCTTACCCATTCGCTTGCCAGAGTTCCACACTTGCAAGACAACGTCGAACACGCGACGATTAATCTTCCAGGGCGTAGAGCCGAGAACATCTAGACCTGCATAGACGAGCTCGACACTACCCGAGGTGGACGCACGCTTGAGGTAAGACTGCTGTTCTTGCGAGTCTTTGAAACGCATGACCTGAGCTAGAGGAAAGTGAGCAAAGCCGACCACTAGAGAACAAAATTGGTTATTATTATGGACGCACCCTTATTATAAATGTATCCGCCATCATCCCAGCTGAGCCACAATTTGGGCTTGACCAGCATTGGTAGATGTCTTGGATGCAACGTCTCTCGTAACTCATCCTTCGCCATGCGCTCACCGACGACAGGATTGAGTTTAATGATACCAAGCTTATGCCCATGCAAATACTCATACGAGTGCTGGAACGCGGGTTGTTCTTCGCTGACTTCTTCTCCAGTTTGCTTGACAATCGCAGTGCGCGTGACGGTAGCGAGCTCCATGAGGCGATCGACGAGGTAGCTGCCGACCTTGAGTCGCACAACTTGTGTCCAATCGGTGGTCCACTCCTCTGAGTCTTCCATGTACATGCGCGCAGTGACACGCCGCGCATGGAGCTGCTGATATGACCAACGCGAAAAAAAGCCCTGCTCAAGCCCACGGCCTGGACTCATCGGTATTTGAATATTATTCTTCTTGCACATTTCCGCCTTGTACTCCATTTCAACGGCCTTACCAACGGCGAGCAGAGCGCGAGTTGTCTTCATTCCGTCGGCGACTCCACCTGAACCGTGCAGGCGCATTACCTCCAAAATGGTGATAAGCGAGAGCTTTTCTGGCTTGATCAAGTTCAGGAATGGGCCCAGAAATTGAGTAGCCTCACGAGGCCCTGTGTATAACCGCAAGTCAGCTAAAGCAAGTTGGTATTGTGTTAGAGTGACCTACGTCCTCTTTTCTTCTTTCTCGCCTCCAGCTTGTTAAGCTCAGTGATATCCTCTTTCAACCTCACATGCAATTTTTCATGCCATGTCCACATCCATTGTTGCAAAATAGACTGTCGCAATCCATGCGAGTCGATACCAAGCTCCTCGAACCGCTCTGCTTGGCGCCGAAGACGCTCGACAGCAACGTCATACACAGATTCCTCAAGCAGCTTTTGACGGGCAGCAACGTCTTCCGAAAGAACGCGTCGAGCGAGACTGACGCTTGCCAGATGCTTGCGAAGCACTTCTAAATTAAATGGAACCTCCGTAACTTGCTCTGCAGGTGCCATCCCACCCTCCTCAGTATCAGCACTTTTCTGAAGGAATGAAGGTCATTAGCCATCTATAAATTGGATGAAAAGTTCAGTTGGACAAACCTTGACAACCGTGACGGGGACAACTTCCGGTACATGTTCTAACGGATCATACGCAGTACTACCGAGGGCTTCGGCCTGACCTAGCTCCGTAACCACCTTAGACAGGTTTAGAGAGACAGCAGCCTTGGAAAGCAGCTGGATCAGCTTCTCAGCCTCTTCGGAAGATTGCGTTGAGCGGTCGGCAACGACCATGGACACGGATAATTGACGGTCGATGATTTCACGAAGGAGGGTGGTAGGGGTGTGTTCGGTGATACCCTCAATGAACGACGGCGAGCCTTTTGACGAGAACCTATGATTAAATTAAGTATTCTATGAACTGGCTCTCGCACGCAGATGAATGAGACTAAACTCACCTTAGCCACGCCTTCAGAGCCAACGCGAACGTCCCCGTGGTAGGGTGGACCTTTTCCCTTCCGCTGATCATTCTGTCGACGAGGTTCCATGTGTCCTCCATCCAAATAGCTCTCCGTTCAGGCTCTTTCACTGATGCCATCTCGATATATGCGTCAATGAAAGAGTTATACAAACGTGGGTGTAAGACGGGGTCGCCAGGTTTGCTCTGGCGAAGAGCGTCAAATATCTGCTTGGCGCGGCGCACGTCGTAAAGACTGTGCAGACAAGCATCCATGACTGCTAGGTGATCTTGCGTTGGTGAATCCGTGAAATAGAAATCATTCAAAGAGGACTGCCTTTCTTCCGGCAGGGGCGGAGGAATAATAGTGTAGGGGGTGCGCTTTCGCAGGAAACCCTGCATGTCACTGATGGAACTGTCAAGGTCGGCTTCCGCATGCTTTGGTGTCGCAGGAAGAAATTTCGGGGCAATGCCAGGCTGATAGATAGACTCAAAAGCGGGTGCGCTGGCGCGTTTTGCGGGAGTGGAATGGTAAAGACAGGCGGGTCGGGGAAGGTGCTGACGAGTATAAGACAACAAAGATGATTCAAGATTTTTGTGGGCAGTGTGTCTAGAGAGGGGAATCATAGCCTGTCTAAACGATGTCCAGAGTACTGTCCACAACGTATACCGCGTCGACTGACCACTCGCTGGCAACAAGCTGTCGGCCAAATTTTACCTTAGCGCCTCAAATCAATCATGAACCTCTATTTGGCCTGAACAAATAACGTTGCTCCCACACTCCTTGTCGACTTTTCTCTCGACAAACATATTTTACTAGATATGATATGCACTGACAAATAACTCGTATTACATTATCAAGGATATTACCAGTCTCAATGGATGCTGTAAAAATACAGTCTGCCTCGGTAGGATACGCAAGTCTTTGTTAGAAAAGTCATGGCAAGTTATAAATATCTGCGGTAAATAGAGAACGCCGAAAAGGTAGTTAGCACCTTCTGGATCCTGTACAGAAACCGCTGCCATGCACTGGATCTGGATACCTCTTGGCCCCGGCCATGCGCTCCCGGCGCCGACGAAGACACACTATGCATCCCGATAATAGCAGCAAGATGAAGGTCGCCATAGTCACCCAGAACCCTGCCCCGATGTTCAGAATCAGTGAGGACCATTGAGTAGAGCCGAACAGGAATTACCAGGCCCGGGGACGGTTCGTTCTGGAATACCGGTCAATTTTCCCATTTCCGCTCGTAAATGGATAAACAGCGCGATGTCGATGCCAAAGGCGATGAGACTTAGAAGCGCCGCGAGAAAAGACAGCATGGAAGTGATCATCGTGAACGTGAAATGTGTTGAGAACGAGAAAGACAGTGCGACGAAGGCTACGCCCGTCACTGCATGACCAGATGGTATGAGACATTAGAAGACAAGGAAGGCACAGTAGATGCTCACCAACAGGATGCACAGCGAGACCGCGAGTCCACGATGAGGCAATACTGATGCTCGATGTGTTACTAGCTTGTGACGAGGTGGAAAGTTGGACAGAATAACCATGGCCTGACCGCTCTACGTCAGAGCCTAGGTCATGATATGGATCAAATCGGATTTTCTACCTGGACTGATACATGTCGGGCTGCCGGATTTTGTATCATAGACGCAATAGCCCCTTGGTAAGTGAGAGGTGCAGGTTGATACTTCTTCGCACGACGCGGCATACTGTGAAAGCACTCACCAGATGCCGAGCTGCGCACACAGAAGTGTTAGTGCCCATAATGAAAAGGACGAGGACAGGAAACGAACGTACTCTAAGCTGTCCCACGAAATCTTGCTGGTCTAACGCACTCGTTTGTACCGAAGTCGCGTCAAAGTGCACACGAGCGATGTCGAGGGTACGAAGAAAGGGAATGGAGAGAGACACGAGGAAGCTAAGCACAAACGCACACAACAGGGAAATCCAGGGGACGCGTACAGACATATTAGAGAACGGTGTTAGAAGGCAAGTGCAACAGTCTAGCTGTGGTAGGGTGCCGCAAAAGGGATAGTGGAAAGACTCAGAGGGGAAGAACGTGGTGAGGGTGAGGAATAATATGATCGAGGGTCGTGGCGAGCACAGCTAATGATTTATGAGATGTGGAGGAACAACCATAGTTTATTACAACAATAAAAGCAGACACAATGGAAGCCTTTGTCGTCGTCCTTTGATTCCCGCGACAAATCGTCTGTGGCGGTGCACAATAACTCTTTAGCTATATAAGTCGTATGACGTCATCACGCACCTTTTAGAAGGCCACATTTCACAAAATATATCGATCCGCCAAATTTGGCTTCGAAACGGACAGATACCATAATTTGCCCTGAAAATGAAATATCATGCAGAAGCCGACCAGGGCTGTCATTCCTGCTGATCCTGACCTTCTGACTCCTCCAAGTCCAATGCAGCATGCACACCACACAATTCCTCTTGGGAACGACGGCAAGTGATCTCAGCGCTGTCCCCAGCTTCTCCCGTATCACTAATCACACACACCGAAATACGAATACATCGGAATGCACGGATTCTGCCATGATAAGTCTCCAATACTAAAGATCGGCTTGAATCGCAGACCTCGTTCATCCAGCGGCTTACGACAAGTTCTGCGCAGCTGCGCTTTCGTGCAGTCTAGAACTCGAAGCAGACCTGAATGTCCAGAGGCAAGACGTACCAGAACAGTCATAGGAGGTATGAGCGGCATCCTATACCGATGCCGGAGTGGTAACTTGGTGTCCAGCATGGTGGTGATACAGGGCAATTTTTGGACGCGACAAGGCGAGAGATAGGATGCATGCGTGAGCTTGCGGTTCCTGTTCGCATTTAGAATCCATCACAACACTCTCCATCAAGCGGAGAGGGCTCATACCTGGACAGATGGTGTAATGGCCGTTCCCATGTAATTCATACTCGGTAGATGGTCAGTGATTTGGAGATTTAGGGAAAGAAAGACTCTGGCGGAGCGTACTAGCAATAGTTTACCAAGAACAAGTTACGCCCCCGTACCGTCCAGGGGTATAAATAGTTACCCTGGTCGAATTTGATTGAGGCCTGGATCAACAAGAATTTGCAGCGCTGAAATCATCCAATCAGCGTGGGAATATGGTGGAGAAATTATCAGTAAACTATTCCTTTTTGGTACCATGTCCGTCATGTATTTTATCCGAGCAGATGCATCTATCCGTCTTCCAATGTCCGTTTTGAGCAACTGAGGTATTTGACTCGACCAGGATCGTTGTTTCCGACTTCGGTTGTAAGTACCACTGTTCCATTCTCTGCACTGAATATCCATATCTCACTCGGCGTAATTGGAGTCGCTTTGCAACAAGTACGTGGCATAGGGAAAGGGGAGCAAACGCCATCCTGCAGACCCTTAGTTCATGCCACAAATGCTTATGAAACGTTGGCAGCCAGAGTACTTACAGTTCGCTCCATGTTCCCTTCAAGGTTCTTGGCGTCTGATAGAGCACGAGTCTGCTGTACTTCACTTCCGGAGGCAAACCGTTTCGGGCGGTTTGGACGATCGCTAACCCCTGCCAGCAGGCTATGGAGCTCCTGAAACGCGATCTATTTTGTTCTTATCCCGTAGGCGTGCGTAGAACCACGGGGGAATTGAATCATCAGATACAAAAAACTAATTAGGTGGTGCAAAGGGGTGAGAATGACACGAGATACGGGAAATGAACGATGTTGCATCATTATCATTTCGCCTCTTAAAGGTTTTGAGTGACCACATAGGATCGCTTTGCCTTCATCAATAATAACCACGGCCACTACCAGAATGGAAATCAAATGTCGTTTGGGTAAGGGGGTCAATATATCTGATACACAATATCACATGTATGTCGAGGCCTCTCACCGAATGATCACGAGCTAGTTATTTTCGCTCAGTTAGCAGCAACTCAGCTGCATGATCGATACGTACCTGTACATACTAGGGTTAGCGTTCGATCTAGCATAAGCTGGCGCTGTGCATCACACCATCCCCGTCAGAACTCACCACAGCAAAACGTTGAGTCCAACTCAGCATTATCACAAAAACATCAAGACTCGTGCAGACTCCGCATCAGAGCATGCGTCCACGGCAGCTTGTCGGAAGCCTCATCAGCCGAGCGTAGTATGATCTCCTCTTGAGCACCTCGGCAATGGATGACCTCGTGTCTGGAAGGAACGGGTGGTCCATATTGCCCGGGGTCTGCGGATTCGTCATGTAGGCCATCAACTGCGTTATGCCGAAGTATGATATGACGCTAGGTATCATGGAAGAAGAAATGGTGCTAGCATACTAGTAGTAGGGCATAACACGACGGGTAGGGAGACGGAACTGTGGTACTGTTGATTGTTTCATGGAAAGCTGCTTATGCAGCGGCGTGGAGCGAAGCTACGACGATCGCGGGCCGCGATCTCAAAGGAAAGCCCGTGTTGAACACGAGAATCTGACAGCCACGAGTACGAGATAGGATCCTGGCTGATGGTTGTCAGGCGGCTTTTCTCCGTCTAAGTATTGCGTGGGAGATAACACCCAGAGCCTCGCTGGAAGGCTGTCAGGACCATGCATGTCTAGATATTCCATGTTTCGGATCAATGGCAGGAGGCGTCACGAGAACAGGGTTGCGTTGGGCGGCGCAGAGCTCCGCCACATGAAGGGGGAAACAAAAGACCAGGGGGAAGGGCTTTCAAAACTTTTGACAGGTGAACTTGGAGACTTGCCAATCTTGGATGGCCCAGTCTCCCAGGAACGTGGCTTAGCACTGGCAGTGGCGTGCTCTGTTCTCCAATCATTTCACCAGCACAGATCTCCTTAGCCCACCGCGATATACATAATATGACTGCAAGTCAGATAATCTAGTCATATCGATGGGTCACCACGAGCCTTATATGATCAAGGGTCGGTCTATGGCATGCATGATCTTCGGACATGTGTCTCATCGGGTGGTCGTTTTACATACGGCGTCATGCGCAGTACCTTTCTCCGTGAACTCCTCTTTCAGAGAGATTTGCCTCGGTAGCGGAGCTTTCTTCAACACGTTTCCGAAATATGTCCAGCGACAGAATCACTAATCTCCGTCATGCCCCACACCTATGAGGTCAGTGTGTCATACAGGCTTTTCACTTCAGCCCATTTGATCGCCCACTATTCCTCCATGTCCGCTCGAATTTCACACGGAGGGGCAGATCTGAACTATTGTAGGCCGTTCGGACATTTGCATTACCCACCGTTCATATCGGGATCTATTGTCTGTAAGACGGCGTGGCTTTCATCATGACCGAAGAATAATAGAAGGCAAATATTTTCAAATTTGATAAATTTGACTCATTGATGACGCATTGGTGCCTCCTTTAGGTTTTAGGCTTTCAATAGAAAGGCAAGCACCAAAACCAGTCAAACGGATGTTGCTGTCGGGGAGCTGTACTAGTGCGCATCATCAAATAGCATAGATATTTTCATCACGTGAATTAAGCTTTTATTCCAGGAAAAATGCGGCAAGGGATCCCGTGTTCTAACCAAGGCTTAGTTGGTGGAGTCTTTATTGATCTTTCCTCTTTTCATACCCGTCTTGCAGCAGGTTCCCATCATCGCCTCTCACCAGCCCACTCAACTGCTTACAGATACGGTATCCGGCGCCCTCAGACTCGGCGACTCAAATGAATCCATGCTACCTCTATGAGATAGCTGTCGTCTCCAGGCCATTACAGAACCTCGCCTTGCAAAGATTGTATACGCCGTCCCCAAACAAAAAGGTGCAGGATTGAGCTCCTAGCATTCATCACCTCTTTCCCTTCCAAGTCTTCCGTGCTCATGGATGAACGACAGGTAAGGTGACGTCGACGACATCCCTCCCAACTATACTCACCCGGAAGCTGCAGATGATTGTAACCTCTCAGCTCTACCCAGGACCTGACTCCCTCACACGAACTCCCATTTTGGGATTGCCTTCGGACGTGATAGACGAGATTTTCTTGTTTTTATCACCGGCCGAGTGTCGTATCTTGGCATCGACCTGTCGCCGATTGGGGCTTTGGTCTTCATCGGGCTATACCAACATAGCCATCAGCTCTGAAAGAAGCTTTCTTGCCCTTGTGAAGGCTACGCGAAGCCTTCTTAACGTGTTAATCACCAGAGAAGACTACCGATTAGCCATACGTACAATCTGTTTGCGCGGATGGACATTCAACCTACAGGATCAGGCGAACTATACCCCGCTTATTGCCGCCTTCGACCACCATCTCGCTGGTATTCTCTTTCACGCACGCGGCCTCAAACGCCTCGTGATCGACCTTTCCTCGACTAACGCATCCCACAGACTCCCCAGGTCACTCGAGATGATCTTATCTTTGTCCCGCTTATGTGACTTGGCGTTGTACAATATTGTGACCCATAGGACGCACACCGCAGCGTCCGGGCTGGACTCGCTGGAGCGCATCACGCTACATATCGAAGTGGACCAATGGGTGACGCTTCTTTTCCACAATCCGCGGCATATCCGGAAGCTTCTAATTCATGTTTCAAACATGGTCCACCTCGACCCTTACACTGGAACAGCTATCCGATACGTCGCTCATGCGGCGTATAACCTCGAAACGCTCATTGTTTCGAGTCCACCTCAGTTATTTGATATACAGAGCTTTAGTCGGAATCTCAGTCACGGCTTCGTACGTCTGTCCTCATCGCACCACCTCGCTGACACTGACCATACCATACTTCTGGCTTTTGCTTCGCATCAGAACCAAGGGGTTCTAGCCAACTTACGACACGTTTCCATCAACACTATCCTAACTCCGGCCGCTCTGCATCACATTCTAAGTGGTTTTCCGGCATCGCGCGTGACTAGTTTGCGCCTCGTCGTGAACCACAGAGGGTCGTGGGCAGCCGAGTTTGGACCCTCCTTCATCTCCTTGATCGCACAGTACATCCCCCATCTCGAGGAGGTCATCTTCGACCAGATAGGTATGACGGTACCAATGGGGCTTCCTGGCACACTGGTCAGTGACACGATTGCTACTCATCTGACAAGACTGAAGCATTACCCGTTTGTCCGTCGATTGCAGGAGCACTGGGCCACTGAACTCCGTCAGATCCCCACCCTCCGTCGGCTGGTCCTCGCGAGTTTCTTCTTTGCCGATGTTACCACAGAGTATGCGTTCGACTGGGAACTGGAAGAAGCGGCCGAGGAAGCAGCCCTACTAGAAGACATCGACGTCGAAGAACACGAAGGCCCGGGGCCCCCCGAAGGTACCGTATCTGTGTCCACAGGCTCAACGGGAATAACGAGCTTCAAACGTCATATTATAAACATGCATACGTGGACGGATAAGTTCTTCCATGAGTACCTCCGCAGCCCTACGTTCCGAGAGATCTGGATCCTAGGTGTCAAGGATCCCAATGATGGGCACATCTACACCGAGATCAGCGACGCTGGTATTGGTTACGAGCAACGTATGGCACCATATGATGGACTACAGGATCCATGGCCAGAAGAAGAGGACACGGATATGGACGACCTGGAAGACCAATCAGAAGGGTCGGAGAGCACGGATCCAGAGAACAGCTACGAGTTCATTAGTTGCATCATCTCCAAGCAGAAGGATAGCTGGTGGTGGTGGGATTGGGGAAAGGAGGAATTGCATTGAACTTACGCCAGACAAATGATTCGGTGTCCAAGCGCTTTTTTTTTCTCACAGGTTCCTGTCATGTACTTTACGATTCGCGGATCTGTCCCGTTAAATTCATATTACTGTAATGATGCATATATCCATATTATGACAAGTACGAGATAATCTCTGGCTGCTGCTAATGTTCACATACATACCGTTCTAACAAGATATGGAAATAATGCGGAAAGCAGCCGTGAAAATCATTAGTCGCTGAGTGCTTCAATATCCGACCATCTCCCCCGCTCGCTACCCTCCTCCCCTATGCTAGACACCTCATTCACGACGTCTTCGACGTACACAATCTCCTCGGAATCCTCCTCGCTAGCGGAATGCGGTATTGCAAAGAATGAGAATCGGTCATGGGACAACGACGTAAGGAATCCTGAGGCGTCTGCTGTTGACGTTGGCTCAAGCGTCAGGGCGTTCGCCAAGCCCGTCGAAGAGTCTGTAGCGTTCAATTCCTGGACTTGCTGAGCCTCAGGCACGGCGCCAGATAACAATCCATCGTGCTTGGATTCGCCATTACCTTCCTTGAGCCCTCCTGTGAAGATGAACTCCGTTGCAGCTTCTGGAAGAAAATGCGGTAACGACGAGGCGTTCGGGGTACAATTTGATGTGTCTCCAGAGGGGTGGACAGGCCGAGAAGCGTGACTGTCAGAGGAAGGGGTAGAGTCTGTTCCGAATACTGGCGTCGCATCTGACGCCGTCGTGGAAGTGAAGTGATCAGATGATCCGTTATCAGCTCCTGATGCTGGCAGAGTCAATTCGCCGTTGACAGCGATCTCCATTGGGTAGGAGCTGGAGAAGGGGATGTCTCTTGCCAACGAACCGCGCCCCATGACTCTGCTTGAAATTGCTTCTACGGAAGGCGCCAAGTCTGATACGTATTCTGCATCATCTGGCGTGCATTGCTTGACCCTGGAGCTTGTGGGAACAGCTATTTGGACGTCTAACAATGGGGAACGCGCCTCATCGGAACAAACCGCCTGTAAGACGTCGCGGTTGGAGTCCTTACCGCAAACGGCCCCATGGGACTGCTCGGAGGTGATTGTCCGGTCGCTAGAAGCACCCACGTCCGGAATGTCTGCCTGACTAGGTTTTCCATCGCCATGAGGGGCCTGTTCTCCGGTAACGATCTGAGAAGAAATATCTTCGGCCAAATGTAAACTGGTCATCACTGGTCCGGTCGACGGGGAGACGTCTCTAGCGCTGGTGGTTAGAAATCCAGTGCCCACGCCCGTTATCGCTTGCATTCTGCCTCCCTTTTCCTGCCGTTTTTCTCCCACCAAATGATCTACTCGATCCAAAGCACGCTCTACCTCCCTCACAACCTCCCGCCGCTTGACTCTGACTTCCTCATCCCCATCAGATTCTACGGCATCCAGTCGTGAAAGTAGCCCATTGAGGGCATGCTCATAGGTGCGGACAGAAGCATTCGTAGGGGTATACGCAAGCGTCGAAAGGGCAGACCCCGTGGCACAGCTGCTATGCTCCACAACCTGATCACTAAAGTTGATGGGGCCCTCCTGGAAGTCTAAAGATTCGGGAAAGACGAAATCGTCCTCGAGAGCGTGGAAAGCCAATGCAATGTCGTCGATAACATCAAGAAGCGACAAAGTTTTATCGGCACTAGTCGATGGGGAAGTCGGTACATCTGCGCGGTGGGCACGAAACGCGGACTGGACATGCGCTGCACGAGAGCCAGCAAGGGCGGGTGCACGCTCCAAGCCCACGCTGCCAGATGGGGATGTAGATGAAGATGTGCTCCGAGAGCTGGGATCTGTGGGGAGCTGAAGACTGAGTTAGACGACAGTCAAAGCAAACACGGCTGGTGAGTGATGTACCTTTGAAGAGGATACAGTGGAACCAGTGCGATGTTCGGCGGACGAGAACGCACAGGAGCTATCTTCGTTAAAAATGTATTTCAACAGGTGAGCGATGGTTTGTTGCACGTTATCGTCGGACTCGCTCGAGAGCCTTTCTTCCAGAGTAGTTCTGAGTAGGTCTGGCTGGCGCAAAAGCGGTTCCTTCGCTTGGCCTTTACCCTTGGTGTCAACATGGTTGGGCCTTTTAGGCTGTGATGCTCCAATACCCGGAGCAGTGGAAGGCTAGGAAAACATATCAACAACAGAATCAAAGAGATAATACAGAAGATACCCACATGAAAGGCATTCGCGAGCGGTGCCTGTGGTGTGACAAACCTAATCGAAGTGGTATCGGCAGTCCTTTCCGTAAGGTCCTGACGAGGAAACATCCACTCCAAGTCCAATGGAAACTCTTGGTGCAGCCCGTTGAAATCTGGCGCATCATGCACGTATGACGGGTTCGCCCCTACAGGGAAGATGTCCACAAGGAATTGTCGTTGGGTATGGCTATTCATCAGATAGGTAACCTCCAGCCCCGATTGCAGAGCATTGCGCCGCTGCGCTAACAGGGCCTCCACCTGCAGAGCTCTGCGCTTCTCTCTTGCCGCTCTATCCAGTTCGACCTGAAGAAGCCTCCGCTGGACGACAGCTTCCAGACGTCGCTTCTCCATTGCCTCAGCTCTGGCTCGAGCAAGAAGATGTTGATAATCATACCCCGCGGCCCGCATCTCTCCGATGGCGCGAAGAGAGTGTTCAAGGGAACGGCGCACATCCGAACTGAGATTGAGCTGACTTTGAGAGGGGTCATGATGCTGCGAAGGTGAAATGGAGTATGGATCAACGCGGGAAGGCATAACGAACAACATGCTGCGTATAGTCGGATGATAGAGAAAAAAGTGAGTATGTTTTGGTATTCTGCTCTACATGCGATGTTTTATATGTTTTCCGGAAGCTGCTCGGTCAGCAATCCTCGGTCACTGTCGGTGAGAGTATACACGCGTCGCTGTAGTATATGGTGACAGATGGACGGCACAGGGTACTCAAAACTGTGCTCACATAAGAACAAACGAGGCATTGCTTGAAAGAAAGAGAACATACTCGAAGCCATGACCAATTACGCCCATATCTCACGTGATTGGTAATGACTCGTTCCACCATCCACTCCGTTCATGATTATCAGACAAATATGTTCGTTGCAAGCATGATATATACTTATCGGAAACAAACACAGACACAGACTGGGTTTAGTAGAAAGTTATTACAAACAAGATGACGATGAAGCCAACTATGTGACGCGAATAATTGCGATTCAGATTCATATCCTTCCAGCACAATGAACTCTGGGAAGTTGCAACGACTCCATTAATCACTGTCCCTAAGACTAATCCACGCGCTTATCTGAAATCGTCACTGTTTCAATGTTATACTGTTCTGCGAGACGATCATACTCTGCGGCTTGTTGAGCGGCTTGCTTTTTCAAGGTCTCTGCGAGACCATTACGCGGTCAGGATTTAGGGTGACAGTGGGATGAAGCACTAACCAAAATCACGTTCTTTCGCCTCTGCTGCAGCAAGTTTGCACTTAAGCTCTTCTATCTGTTTTGTTTGATCCTGGACAGCCAACGATCCACGAGATTGATCTGCTGTCTACGAATCGAGGTCAAAACAGGTAACTTTGGGGGACAGAAATCATATTTCATACCGCTTTCTTCAGTTTAGCGTACTCCTCTTGAGAATGTATGAGCTCTCGAATGATGTAGAAGGTGCGCGTGAGAACAAGAGAAAGGAAAAGGCAGAACCCAGTAAGGTACGTGTTCCGTTGAGCACTGCATTTGAGGGATGAATCTTGAAATCCGTTCGTAGCTCTATAGTATAAGATACGCACTAGAACTTGCGCGCAGCAAAACTAGTCTCTGTGCGGACATCCTGCACGCCTTGGGCTCCAGACTTGGCAAGCTCTACTTCTGCCGTAACACGAAACATGCGCTGGAGCGCATCGACGAATAATATTGCGACAGATCTTGTTTACGTTTATTCCATTAATACTTGTCCTAGTAATGAGTGGCGTATGCAAGACAAGCTTACATATATGATATTCTGAGACCGTACGCAATCTTCGCGACGAGAGGACTTTCTGAAAGAAAGGCAAAGAGGCGTCTTCGGACCTGGAAAGGTAGAGGAGCTACAAGGACGCAGAAAGTAGCCATTTCTCCCGCAAGGAGCATGAAGGTCAACGTGTAGCTGAAGTATCGTCAGTAAATATTCGGAATGACGAGTGCAAGTAACATACTAGATTGTCATGGTGGGCAGTAACTGAGAAGTTAGAGAACAGAACAGGTGTGTCCTTTTAAGCGAGTTCATTTCTGGTCGAATACGTGGTCAGACCCAATTGTGACGTCACGTCGGACCCTAACCCTAAGCAAGAGACCGCCGCGTCACAAAGTCTTTTGTTGAGACACATATGCGCTCCCTTTCTTTCGATCGACCACCAAACTTTCAGTCATGGCGCCTTTAGCTGTTCAAGTCAAACACTCTGGAAAAGTTTATGATGTTTCTCTTGATCCTGATCAGCCTCCATCAGCTTTCAAAGACAACATTTACAGCAAGACGGGTGTGCCAGTGGATCGCATGAAGGTTATGGTCAAAGGCGGTGTGCTGAAAGTATGTCTACGCATCATTTCAGATGATTCTTGATCAAATAACTCTTGAGCCCAGGATGATTCGGGGTGGGCAAAGGTTACGCCTAAAGCAGTAAGTACTCGCTGGCTAGTGGAATGGGTATCTGTTCAATGGGGCTCAATCATCCCGTAGGGGCAGATTTTTATGGTTATTGGTGCTGCTGGAGAGCTACCAAAACCACCGTCTACTCCTATTGTATTTCTTGAGGACATGGACGATGCTGAGCTTGCACAAGCCGTAAGTTATTGTTCTGTATCTAACAGTGGCACATGTGGTGCTTACGCGTTGTACAGCTTGCTTTGCCAGTGGGTATACGAAAGTCGGTGATTTGACCTTACCTTCGCCAACTTACGAGTGCTCATCATCACTGATCAGTTTGGGCAATACCTGTTATATGAACTCTACACTACAAGCAATGCGTGCAATCCCCGAGCTGCAAACAGCCCTTGATACGTACGGAATTTCGACTGAGTCCCCATAGATTATGTTTATCACTGAGCCCTTACACAAATAGCGCGCAGCCACTGCCCTTGTTTCCTGAGGCTTTGCGGAACTTATATCACTCCATGTCAAAGACGAATGACAGCGTCAATCCTGAGCCGTTTGTCCAAATTATTCGGCGTGTTGTACCGCAATTTGCAGAGATCGATCGCAGTAGTAGTAGTAGACCAAAACCTTCCTCGATGTCTAGAGTGTATGCTCAGCAAGGTAGATACCTTTCGAATTTGACTAGGCAAAGTATCTATTGATGAACATCTCTTTCAATTGAACGAAACATTAGATGCCGAGGAGTGCTGGTCACACATATGTACCAATCTTCATGATGTGCCTGGACTCCCTGGCCCCTCTGGTGGGGAACCAACGGGCAAGTTTATCACTCAATATTTGACTGGGAGTATGCGCCGCGAGTACGTGTCTCTGTGTCGCCCTGTTAGTTTTTTCCAATTGTGTGCTCCTTCATTTGCAGGTACAAGTGTGACGAAGCTCCAGATGAACCGCCTTCAGTTACCACCGAACACGTGTTGAAAATCGAGTGCAATATTACTAAAAACACAAACTTCATGCAAAGCGGGATCATGGAGGTGCGCTTCGCCCTTGATAACGTGTCCTACTTTCATATCATGTTCTATTAGGCCCTTGATCAGAAGGTCAAGAAGGTCTCGCAGTCCCTTAATCGTGATGCGGTGTATAGCCAGACCTCACGATTGACGAGGTTGCCCGCATATCTGGCAGTTCACATGGTTCGTTTCACCTGGAGGCGTGACATTGGCAAGAAAGCCAAAGTATTGGTGTGTATTTCTGCAGCCGCATTGCTTTTGTCTTTGACATCGTGTCCTTGTAACTCTCAATTCTAATTCTCCATTCACGTCAGCGCAAAGTCAAGTTCCCAACGGAATATGACGCCCTTGATCTTGTCACAGAAGACTTCCGTGGTAAGTTGGAACCTGCGAACCGTCAATTAAGGCTGTACGAGAAAGAGCGCGCGGAGCGTCGCAAGGTACGGAAGCGGACGAAGACTGCCCAACTCGTAAAGGACAAGGAGGGGGATGTCCAAATGGACCGGTCGGCTGCTCCAGACGCGGAGCGGCCGAATGCCGAAGGTACAGTGCAGGGTGGTGAATTGGAAGCCGAAGTCATATACAGAGAAAGAGAGTTAAAGGAGTTAGAAAGCTTGGTGGACGTGGACGTTAAGGCAGACGTGGGTTGCAGCCCCACTGGTCTGTATGATCTTATCGGTCAGTGCATAATACCGAACTACGTTCAGAATGTGCTTTCGATCATTTGACGTTGTCTTGCAGCCATCATCACTCACAAAGGTGCTGCAGCCGAGTCGGGACACTATATGGGATTTGTCAAGAAGTCTGTCTTTCATCCAGTGTCGTATACTTCTGGTCCCTCCACCTCGACTTCTGGTTCGAACGGTTCTTTGGACGAGAGTGACCAAGACTGGTACAAGTTTGACGACGACAAAGTATCGGTCTTTCCCGCAGACAAACTTTCAACACTTGATGGAGGCGGCGAGGATTCAAGCGCGTACGTGCTGTTGTACAAGTCCAAACCTCTGGCGTAAGTTGGCCAGAGGAGGAGGGGTTTTTTACAAGTTGGATGTCAGTGATTTGGTGCGCTCATTGTGTTGTTATGTATGAGTATGTAGTGGTGTTAGAATAGAAATATTGTGGGAAAGCCCGTCCAGTCTTTCCATGGAATGCATGCAGATTTGGACATACTAGTACTACTTTGCCCAGACACTGCTCTTGTAATGCATTGCAACATCCCTATCATGAGGAGTGGCCGCCACCGGACTAAGTATCTATGGCGTCACCATGTGCTCACGCATGATTGGGCATGGAGATGCATTTGTTAGGAGATACCATGTGGTATCTACTTTAGCACCGGCATTTTAGTCATAAAGGATAGCGATTGTTCTTGATGTTGTATCCGCTGGCGCGCGGCTACGACAATTGTTGCGTTGGCTCCAGTTGCCGTGTTGTTACTTCCACTCACCTGCCAATGGACTAGAGGTTGGATGGAATCTCGGCAGCCGTGACTTACGTTTTTTATTGCATATGCTAGTATTTTTGCTTGGTCAAGTGCGAGTTATACAACAGCGGTTGTACTATATGTCAGGGCCTGACTCGGAAGCGGCAGTTGTGGTAGAATTATAGATATCTGATTTCCGCTCAACTACGTCTGTGATTTGTAGTCGCGCGCAACACACTCGCGGAGATTACAGCATTGTCATTCGAGTATTCTTATTCGGTTGAACTGACAAAGATCTGGTTTTATCACCAGATGTCCGACATGTTGAGATTGCAAACCGACGCATGTACGACTTACATTTCCATTTTAGGCAACTCGGCAGAAGCCGACGCGAGTGCAAACTTTCGTCTCCAAGCCTCCACAGAAAACATATGATTACTGCTACTTTTTCGGTCATTCCGCTACTATACGGTTCCCATATGCAGTTTATCTAGCCTATTTATGATAGCTCATCTTTTTTTCTCCTCAGTCCTCATGTTGTTTTCGAGACTGAGTGCTTATTGTCCTTGTTCTTAGGACTTTTTTTTTGGTATTTCTTGTGTAGAAGAACACCTGTATACAACCTTCTTATTACAAAATAACATTGTATGTGCAGGCTATGGAAGATGACAGCAGCTAGAATGTATAACATAGAAATAAGGTAGGTGACTCCTAGGAGCCAGAGAGTTAGTGGCAGATGCATGTCTGCAGCAGAGTGGTGAAGTTGCAAACACAGTGAGGTGATGCAATGTGGTTTAGATATGTCAGATATGTGGTAAGACGTCTAAGAAGTGTAGTGACAGACCTGCAGCAGAATGGTGAAGTTGCAAACACAGTGAGGTGATGCAATGTGGCTTAGATATGCTGCAGGGAAGTTATAAGAGGTTGGAGAGATAGGATGTGGAGAGTGCTCACTCAGATATGTGGTAAGACGTCTGAGGAGATTGTAGCATAGGGGTCCTATCTTATATACTGGAGTGTAGGTAGAGTTGTAGCATGTTAGAATCAAAGTGTGTAATACTACATTCTCATTCGGCTCCTCTCAACCCCTACACATGAACACATTACCTACGATTCACATCACATACTATTCTTATACTATAACTCCTTGGACTGCCCACATGCTATCCCACTCCACACACTATTCCAGACAATGTGTGTCCCCCCTACATATGGCAGTCCTTGTACTACAAACACACACTCTGCTTTAACAACCCACTATATTGTGCATGCAGGATATGGACAACCATAGCAGCCAGGATGTAAATCAGTGTTATAGTGTAGGAAAAGCACATAGCCATCAAAGAGACAGGTAATGGCATGGCTGCAGCAGAGAGTATGAAGTTGCAAGTGCAGTAGGCGATGCAATGTGGTTAATGTTTGTGCAGGCTATGACAGGCAACTGAGATGAATAGCAACATGTAGACACTGTGAGGCCGACGCTTGTCGAAGCCGAACAACTGAAGGAAGCTATAACAAAAGGACAATCACGCTTCAACTAGCGGATATCCCAGATATATTAGCGTGTAGTAAAAGAGAAGAGAGAATGGTACTGTACCTAGCGGATATCCCAGATGATCAGAACTGGGGAATAAACCGCTAGGAGTCGTATGTATATATAGTACTTTAGAATATGCACGGACCATGCAGTACAGTATAGGGCCGGAGAATGAGAAAGTAAAGTAGTGATGTCATATCTAATAATAGAGGGGACGCGTCATCGCTGACTGAGCTCCGCAGTAACTGTGGGAGAGATTGGTGATACTCCGCAGCAGGTGTGAGAAGGATTGGTGAGCATGCGCAGTAAGTGTGAGAGAATGAATCATAACTAAATATAGAATGGGCCGATCGGAGATCAGACGACATACGCGTCATCGGCCGATGAAGACGAAAAGAAAGAATGTGTGACCGTGAGAATCGCTCTGATAGATCAAGAGCGATTGTGAAATCTATGACGATAGAGACATAAGAAAATAGAGAAAAATGAAGAGAAAAATAGGGAAAATAATAGCGGCCTGACAGACACATTCCCAGTATGGGAGAAGTGATGTGAGCATTACTGCAGAGGTGGGGTAGGTGTGGACAGTAAGGTAGTGCCACGATGCAAGTGTAAGAGCTGCAGGGTTGTTGTAAGACAAAGGATAAGATGGTGTAGTGGAGTACTCACTCAGTGTTGTTGTAGGACAACTACTGAGGGTATGTAGTGTATGTAGTGCATCTTATATAGTAGGTGAAGGTAAGGTTGAAGTGGAGATGTAACTCTAAAGTACAAGAGTGACTATGTATGTAGGAGACACGCATCCTCTGGAGTATGTGTGGTGTGGGGGAGTGGTAAGGGTGTAATGTGTCAAAGTTATGTACATATGTGTAAGGGGGTGTGAAAGGGAAAAGCTGAACAAAAATATGTGAGTGTAATCAACATACAAGGCTGTATTCAACAGTTAAAGTATGCTGCAGGCAAGATGTAAGAAGAGGTATAGATGGGGTGGAGGAGTACTCACTCAGACTGATAGTAAGACGTCTGAGGAGGTTGTATAGTGAGGTGCCCATCTTATATAGTAGAGTAGGGGTAGAGTTGTAGCGGAGAATGTAAGTAGAATACAACAACTACCCAATGAGCAGGGACATGTGTTGTCCTGGAGTATGTGTGGAGTGAGTGTGCCTTGGAGGTGAAGCAGTCCGAGGAGTATAGTGAGTGTACATATGTTGTAGGTAAGTTGTATGCATGTGGTGAATGGATGCATGTGGAAGTGAAGGTAGCTGAACAAAGATGAGTGTGTGGGTACACATAGAGATGTCAACATATATAAGATGGACTACCACTGTACAAACTCCTCAGATGTCTTACATGCTGTCTGAGTGAGTACCCTCTTACCTTCATCTCATTCTCCTCTTACTCTACCTGCAGCATCTCTTACCACTGTGTGTTGAAATCTCTCTAGTGCATATGATACCATTCGATCATCTATCACTCCTTTACTATACTCTTTACATAACCCAATATGTATACTATCCCTCTTCTTCTCACTCCTTGGACTACATATATCTCCAAGCACTCTCACCCCACATCACACTCCAGGACGACACATGTCCCTCCTCATTATGGTAGTTGTTGTTCTACCTACTTTACTCTCCGCTACAATTCTACCTATGCTCTGCTATATAAGATAGACACCACTACACAACCTCCTCAGATGTCTTACATCTAGTCTGAGTGAGTACCTCCCTCATCCTATTCTTATATTCCCTCATCTCTATCCTGCAGCATACTTGAACCACATTGCATCACTCTACCACACTTGCAACTACCTACTCTGCTGCAGTGATGCCACTGCCTGTCTCACTCATAGCGATGAGCTTCTCCTACATATTAACACTGCTATACATCATGATTGCCACAATCTCCCATATCCTGCACACACACTGCACCATGGCACCTACTGTGCTCATGACATCTCACACTGTTGCAGATATGCTCTCTACTCTATCCCTGTTTGGGGATATAATGGTTATCTTGTTATCAATCAATCTTATCTCAGTTATCTCCCATATCCTGTGTGCACATAGTGGAGAGTGAAGTAGATAGAACAACAACTACCATATGCAGTGGGATGCACATCATCCAGAGTGTGGTGTGGAGTGAGTGTGCTTGGAGATATATGTAGTCTGAGGAATCAAAGAAGTATAGTATGTATTGTAGGTAATGTGTATGTGTGTTGATGTCCCCTCTGCTTAGTAATGTCCTCCTTCCTATTTTGATATCTCTACTGTACAACACACTCCAACACATACATACAAGGATACACACATCTCCCCTTCTGGTATGTCTGGTCCGTGCACTACCTAACTTACTATAAGTAGATGGTAGTGCCATAGTAGAACAATAAGAACTATCCCAGTTCCCTCTCTGTGTATGGCCTGTGTTTCACAGGTTATGGGCCCTGCCCAGGCCATATGTGTCTCCCTCACACTCACTGCTGTATTCATATTCACCATCCTCCACTCACACACCTACCTCATGCTTACTATCATCTTGTCATGACTCACAACTCCCTCACACGCTGCCTCCATTCCAAAAATCAACATTACTCTGGAAGGAGCCGACAACTACAAACAGTGGGCCAACATCGTTAAGTCCGCACTCATCATCATGGGCATTTGGTATACTATCTTGAAGGCACCCATCCTACCCATCACCTCTACTGAAGACATCGAGGGAGGTCTCTCTATCGTAACAGTCACCAATGCTGATCAGCTGGAAACATGGAACCATGACAATGATGTGGCCAAAGCTGTTATCTCCATGCACTGCGGACCACAACCGGCAGCCATGGTAGCCAGCGAAAGCATGTCCGCACGACGCGCATGGGATGGGCTTAAAGAGGTTTATGGCAAACAAACCATAATAGCAGCCTTCATCGACTTCCAAGCCCTCTTCACCAGTAAATTTGACATCTCCACGCCTCTCACCCCACAGATCAACACCCTCATCATCGCTGCTAAGAGCGGCCTATTGGATGGTCTTAGGGAAGGTCTAGAATGTTACTCCTGGTAACCAAGGTTTGGATATTGGCTTGATGAATGTAATAGAGATTCCGAATGACGATGAAGAGTGGGATTAACGATATAGTTACGAGGATGATTCCACCGATAACGATACGGGAATCCAGATTGACTTTTCTGCGTAAGATGACTTTAGTTAATACTGAGAGATCTTAGACTGAGTTCTTAGAGAGGAATGAGTTGATAGCGAGTTTAGGTCAAGCGCAGTAAAGGAGAATCCCTAGATTGCGAAGTTGACAAGACTGGGGTTTAAGACCGCCAGTTTGTCAACTATTTATACAAACTAGTGATCTAACTATAGTACAGTTTGCGCAGTAAAGCGCAGTAAGTAAACAATATTGCGCAGTAATGCGCAGTAAGTAACTGTTCATGTGATATAAGTGGCTCAGCCACGAGTGCGAGATGAACTTGAGATAAACAAAGGTAAATAAAGACGAGAAAAGGGAGTCCTTGCTAATTGTATAGTAATAGTCCTTAGCAAGTAAATGTTATAATAAATAAAGGAAGGATAAGGAGAAAAAGGTAAGCCTTAATATAGTACCTGGAGCTATGCTCACACTTAAGTATGTAACTACTTAAGTACTATAAAGGAAAATAAAAGATAAGTCCTTACTAAGTAAAGTGGAGCTAAGCTCACACTTGTAGTAATAATACTACACTTTACTAGTAAGTAAGACAAAAAAAGAAAAAGAAAAAGAGAAAGAAAAAACCATTATGAGGTGCCAAAGCAAGTGCCTCGTAACAATCACTCAAGATCACCTTATTGCCTCTGGCATAGAAGTCAGTGAGCAAAACATGTGCTTCCTCCTCTTACATGTGCTACTGCCATCATGGAGCACCTTCTCCTCTGCTCTCCTTGTGTCTTCGGACCTCACCCACCTTGCAATTGGCAACATCTGCGGTCACATTCTA
>QLPN01000861.1:0-10517 GCA_003314395.1 Albatrellus ellisii
TCACTTCGGACTTCAGTCCCCCACTTAGTGTGGTGTTTAGAGTAGCCTCTGTCGCAATCCACAAGTCCATTATCCTCCTTTAACAGCTAGATCATCTGCAGGTCTTATATTGATGCCAGGCTTACCACCATCACCTGTGTGTGAGCATGCATAAAAAGCATATTCTCAGAGTGGATGACAATGATCGAATGACCCATGTGGAAGGTACAACACCTCCTGCCCCTAGTTGGGACCATGAGGATGACCTTGTTCCACCAAAGAAAGAAAACACTTCTGGAAACAATATTAACATAGAACAAATATTCACTGATGTGGTGGCACACCATAGACAAGTGGCACAGGGGAATCTGCTACCTCAATGTGCACTATGTCCTACTTGATGAGGAACAGCAGTAGCAATTTAGAGTGGATTCTAGTACCCCACATGCCCCAATCCTTGCACTTGCTACTGTCAAGGGCACTTGTGTGAAACTACAGAGCTGCTCAATGCCACAGTATAGAACTTGTGGATGCCAACCATGGTACATGTGCTCATGTCTTCTCTCTGTGGATTTTGTGTCTAACCAGCAGTGCCAGCAGATGCTATTACAGCAGATGTATGATACCACTGTGCACTGGTGTATGCACATTCAACCATGTGGAGAGGGTGCTCATCAATGCAATATGGCCATCATGGCAGAGCCTGAGCATGGCACCAGTGGAAGGAGAAACAGGGCAGATATATTATCTTTAGCCAAATCATCCATGGCAAGTCCATCAGTGACTCACAATATTCCAGTTCTTTCCCAATCCCAGCTCACTCTCCCACTTGTGACTCTTCAGTCCATCCTCCTGTAGTATGATGGCCATGAAATGTGCACTTGGCATGATTGTTTTGTGGCTTTTGTGCATGCTTGACACATCCCCATCATGCTGCCATCCCTCCTGTGTCATAGCTTTGATACATGCAGTAGTATTTGGTTCACAGATGAAGAGATCTAGCATTTTAGACTCCTACAATGACTGGGTGGATCGCATCAATGTCACAGATTGCACTACTGGTGAGGAATAGAGCTGGTGTACCTCTCTAATGTCACCCTACATGGTGATTTGAGTTGATACTCATGATGAAGGCAGTGGGGGCAGGCTTGCAACATTGTGCATTATCATGTGCAGGTGCATTGGATGTCATGGTTAAGGCCCAGGTGATGCCTAGTGTTTTCTTGTCAGAGAGAGCTGGTATGTGAGGTGCACAGGCATGGTGGTCAACAAAGGAGGGTGTGTACTACAGGACACAGGATGTGTGTGTGGGACACAAGAAGAGACAGCAGTACAGACAGGCATGATTGGACTGATGACACCACATTGACATGCCTTGTGGCATATTTCAGCACCCCAGTCATACCTGGCAGTGGAGATTGTGTCATTAGAACTGTTGCAGGGGGATAAGGATATAGTGTGCACACCAGATGGCTTGCCAGAGACATCAGTTTGGGTCAGCTTGAGGTGTTTGTGAACTTGAAGTGATGCAAGCAAGTGGTGCCACTGTTCTGCTTGACAGCTATACACTGTGGACTCTGCTTACCCCATGAGTGCCAATGTAATCTAGGCAGCAAACATATTGTGTCATGTTGCATGGTGCTCATCTTGATCCCCTGATCTGTGAGGCTGACACAACTAGTGAGGTCACACAACAGGACTTAAAGAGGAAGGAAGGGAATAAAGGATGATAGTATTTGAGAGACCAACTCACTATGAAGCAGATATCTCAGAAGTACTAAGCTAAAGAACAAGTACACTACAAAGTACAGTATATATAGTAAATGCCTGCATACACAGACCATGTATGTCACTGTAGGGCAGGAATTTGAAGTACAGTAATGAGGATAGCATGATGTCATGCACAGCATGTGTGAGAATGATCAGTAAGTAATACACAGCATTGCACAGTCATTGTGAGAATATGTGTCATAAGTAACTAGTAATTGGCCCAATGATGAAATGATGAATGAGTCATAGATTATCATGGCAGATCTAATCAGATAAGATAAGATGTAATGTAGATCTTGAGTGATAAGATAAAAGAAAATTGTAAAATGAAGAAAAAAATAATGCATCCTGACATGATCCTCTTGTTAGTACACACTCAGACATGGAACCCACAAGTTGCTGTTATGAGGCACTTGCTTTGGCACCTCATAACATTTTTTCTTTTCCTCTTTTTCTTTTTTCTTTCTTTCTTATATTTTACTTACTATAAGTGTAGTATTAACTACAGCAGTGAGCTTAGCTCCTACTTATAGTAAGGACTCATTTCCTTATTCTTTCTAGTACTTAAGTATTTACATACTTAAGTGTGAGCTTAGCTCCAAGTACTATAAAGACTTATCTTTTCCTTTCTTTCTCCCTTTATTTATTATAACATTTACTTGCTAAGGACTATCACTATACAATTAGCAAGGACCCCATTTCCTCAATCTTATTTACATTTGTTTACCCCTTGTTCATTTCGTGCCTGTGGCTAAGTCACATTACTTACACAATGGATGTGTATTGCTGTGCAATACTGTGCCTTACTGCATAACTTTACTATACTTAGGATGCTAGTTTTGTATAAGTAGTTGAAAGACTGGCAGTCTTAAACCCCAGTCTTGTCAACTTCACAATCTAGGGATTCTCCTATACTGTGCTTGACCTAAGCATGTTACAAACTTGCTTCACTCTCTAAGAACTAAGTCTAAGATCTCTAAAAAGTCACTCTAAGTATCGCTAAAAGACATCCTATACTCATCACCCTGGATCCTCATATAGTCATCAGTGGAATCATCCTCATCACTATCTCATTGATCCCAATTTTCATTGTCATTAGGAACATCTATTATGCATATCAAGTGCATATCCACTCCCTCGTTACCAGGAGTATCATTACAGATCTTCCCTAAGACTGTCCAATAGGCCGCTCTTAGCAGCACCAGAGTTGATGAGCTGGCAGGATGTGAGGTTGCCACATTGTGTGAGTTGTTGAAGAGATTGAATGATGTGTCATCATTATTGTCTTCATCATGCATTTGAGTGCATAGCACTGTGCTATTGGTAGTGGCATGCACCATCATGGCATGCTTTTCACACTCAGCTTTGAGCTTTCAACAGTTGTCAGTTTTGTGGCCATGGATTTTGCAGTGCATACAAAATCCTTTGTGCCTTGCACTTTGCCTGTCACTCCTCATCCAACATTGCAGGCCTCATAATCTATTGAAGGACATTGCTTCAAACCAGAGTCTAGTCAACTGTGGAACAAAGAGAGAATATATTCCCTTCTTTCTACAGTTGGCTAGAGAGTGGATGAAGCCACCCCCTCCAATAAGTGCTACTATCTACACCCCTTTAGAAATTGGTAATTGATACCCTCCCCCCCTGCAACAATCCTCTGGATATTACCTCTGACCCCAATAATAGTATTAGTGGAGTCAGAGGAAATAGAGCCAGGTGATTAAGTTGGGAGAGAAGGGTACCAAATTACAAAGGGGTGTAGTGTCAGACTCCTATCACTGACTTTATTCCCTACTGTTATTATTTCTTTCTTTTATTGTTTCTATTTAGATCATCTGATAAGATAAGATCTTCATCTTATCTTTTACATCTTATCTTGTTGGATATCTTACTTACTGTCATTATGGTCTTCTTGGGGATCATTCCCACAGCTGCTGTGCATCTGTAAGCTGTGTTCCCACACTTGCTGCGCTCTAGTTACTGTATGACCTGCCCTTGGTTACTGTGCCTGGTCTGTGCATGTTCCATAGTACTATAAGTAGGGAGGTAGCTAGACAAATAGACTCCAGCTTGTTACAGCTGGTTCATCCCCTTCTTCTATGGCTGAGTCCTCTCATCCCTTGGCCTAGATCCAAGACAGCTCCCAGTAAGCCTCTCCAAAGGAGAGCAGGGATACATCAGGAGTCAGTGGTCTCACACTACAGATGTCTGCCGTAGGCTTGATGATCCTGACATGTAGAGGTTATAATAGTTTAAGTATAGAGAATGGGACTTTGCTCGGTTTGATTGGGGACTTGTAATGAGCCCCATCCTTAGGAGGTTTCCTGTGGCTACCTCTTGGTTCTGATCACCATGACTTTCTCCTTGATGGAGGTAGTAAGAAATAATAGGGAAGATGTTAGCAAGGTCACAGGGATGCAGCCAGGCAAGAAGGCCCCTGAGAACATGGCCAAATACAGTGTTCTCAAAGCAATAGGAAAATACACCCCACCAGATGCAGTACCCAGACTGGCTGGAAGTACTACCCCCAGTGCCAAGACCCCTGATGTGACAGCAATGCCCATCATGTTGTGGGGCTGTAGTGGGGTGTCACTGTGGGCCCAAATGGCATGAAGGAGTAGGTGGTTACAAGATACAATGTCGGCAAGCAGAGGATGAGGGAGTTGGAAGCATGTCCATGGCAACATAGTATTCAAATGGTCACAGGAGGGAGAGTGGAAGAGCCTGTCTTTTACAGGTGCTAACCACAGGTTTTTATATGCTGTACTACATTTCAGGCAATACAGTCATTATTGTCTTTTATTGAGAAGTAACAGTATGTCCTCTAGTATGTCCTCATAGTCCTGTACTTGTGAGAGTATATGTATAGTTGTTCCTGAGCAATCACAATACATCGGTCCCTGGCATACGCAACCTGAAGAGGGGATTGTTGATGGGTTATTGTCCAAGCTGTGTAGTACAGATGAAAGAGACAGCATTCCACTGTGAAAAATGTGATGGAGAAGGACATTTGATGTCATCAGGAGCAGCAATGGCAAATACGATGTTTCATGATCGTTGTCTTTTATTGTAAAAGCACAGTATGTCCTTGTATAACATCGTGTTTCTGTGTAGTGTACGTTTGTCAACGTGGGTAAAAACAGGCAAATGTAAGTTAATTACAACATGGTCATAGAATCAGTTATGTAGCTGGGCCAATGACTCGTTCCCATCATGGAAGGTGTTCGCCCATCATTGGCCTCATGAGGGCTTGAGTACAAGTTGCTGAAGCGATGATTGTCCTGCAATGTGGTGGCATTCTCATCAAGGTGAGAGGTAATCGACTTGATGAGGTCGTACTTGGCGTCACTCTCTCGCTCAGGCGTGATGTATTCCAACCAGTCCTTCAGGTTCTTCTTTGATAAAAGGGAACTGGTCAGTTGTATGTTATGTATCGCATGCTGCTCATAATGTCTTCTTTTGTGCCAAAGTGTCCTGCTTTGTAACTTGTGCCATGATGAAATTAAGACAAAGACTAAAGGAGACAAGGTGTGACCAGGACAAATCCTTGTTCTCCCCCTACATATAGTTGTATAGCCCAAATGAAATAACAATGTGTCGCTGACTAATAGACCACCAAACAACGGAGATCCCTGAACCAGAAATTGAGAAAGACTGATTTAATTTTAATTGTTGCTGGGGAATTAAACAGCAAATGGTCAACTGCAGCCCTCCTTATCCTCCTCCTCTCCATCCACCTTTGTATATCCTTTTTTCCATGTCCAATGATCATCACGCTTGTTTCTGCCACACTGTTTCTCCTTTCCACTGTCCAGATTGGTCATCGATACTCCAGCATCAATTGGTCAGGTGTGTATCCAATTCGATATAACACCTCAATCTCAACAATTTGTCGTGTACTTGCAGTGTGACAGTGCCCAGCTTACATGGACACAGACCCAGGGTCCATACAGCATCATCACCATTTCTGCTAGTGACCCTTGTGGAGATGTTCTGTATGACCTCCTTCTGAGCATTTTCCCTCTGGCCCTCTGGTGCTGACTGGTGGTCTGCAGTGTCAACCTTGGTACCCACAGTGGCTTGTCCATGACATATTACAACATCTCCCTTCCCATCAGAACTGATGTGGAATTCTACTTGGAGGACAGTGCCGGCAATAATGCCTGGAGCAGTGCAGTGAGTCCACCTGGATCATGGGCCCAAAGCTGGCGGGCTGATCATGACTTGCAACACATAGGTCACTGTCCAAGGCAGCAAGGGCTTCTCCTGCCTGACTTCTAACAAGACATCCAGCGCTGCATCAGGATTGGCATCAGGATTGGCATTAATGTCACTTCTAGACCCCCCATACGTATCTTGCACTCGTTCGTCTGACCACATGAACTACTCTCCTCCCAGCATTGCATTGCCCTCCAACCCCTGTCCATCCCAGCCATCCAGAATGCTGGCTCTGGAAATGGCACTAGCACCAGTGCCACCCACTCCTCACACCAGCTGGGCTCTTCCCCACTCCTCATGAGTGTCCTCAGTTCGGGACTCATGCTTGCACTCTAAAGCTCCCTTGCACATTTTGTGACACATGCACGATCTTGTGTACTACACCCTTCCACACATGCCTGCACACACTCTCTCACGAGCATCCAGGAGTATTTGTTTATGCCCAGTCCATGTTGTACTGCTGCGTATACACCCACCGGTGGGGATTCATCTGTCTTTTCTCTAGTTTCTTTAATTATTTCTTGCTTGCAGTTATGATTTTGCTGGTTCATACCTTCTTGCGCGATAGCATCCAATACTAGCGTCCCGGTGACAGCTGGATGTTTATGCCTTCCGGCATAGTTGCCTTGACAGATATATGGTAGGCAGCGTAGTATGAAGTACTGGATGTATCTCATGTGACACACAGTGGTTATTTGTTGTTTGACCACAAGCATTTTATGATCATCAATTATCCATCAGTTTTTCATTATATCTTAGAGGAACAACATGGATGATGCAGGCACTGAGGCAAATGTATCATGCATGGCTCTAAGCTGGTGGGTAGGCTTGTCAATATTTAGGTCAGTATCAGACACAACATTGGTCAATCCATATTTTCAAGCAAGAAGTCAGATGTGGGCATCGAGCCCTGGGACAGTCAGTGGGTATTGACAAGGTGCAGTCATTTCATGTAGAAGGCGATGGCAAGGAGTACCGTGGTAGCTCACGATGGAAGCCCATGGAAAACTGTTCTTGCAACGGACTTGTGGATGGCAACATGGCAGGGTACAGCACGTTTGAGCCTTTCATGATCAGGGATATGCGAGCGGCATGGCCAGTGAGCATCTGGGGATCTAGCAGCATCTTGAGGCCATTGATGTCCTCTTCGCCAGGCAGTGTTGTGCGGCTGGCACATACCTGTGCCAGCTGCCATATGCCTGCACCCAGGCACAGCCAAGGAAAAAAAAAAAAAGGGGGGGGGGGGAGACACACACATGCTCTCAAGGGTGGGCAGCACGAGGAAGCCATCCTTGAACATGTTGAACTCCACTACATTGTCCAGAGCATGGCATGTGTTGTCACTGTTGGCAGCCCTCACCGTCTTCTATCACTTTCTTGAACACAGCCGACAGATGGATCTTCTGCTTCTCGTCTTCATCTGCGAGAGATGGCAGGATCCAATACAGCAGACAGGTGCAGCACCAGAGTGGCCACATGGTGGTGCATTGCCAATCGACGATGGAGGTCTAAGGGGAGCATCAGCAGGGATGGTACCCATTGCGCGCCACCACAGCAGGGCACCTACTATGCTGTAGTCCCCAGGATCCACGTAGATGCTCTTGGAGCCAATCTTGTGCATGTCCAGCACAAAGCACACGAGCAGCAGGTCTGCATCGTCAAGCCCACTGCAGCACTGAACGAGGTCAGACAGGAAGCCCATGCTTCACTCCGTGAGCAGCTGGGCCTCCTCAAGCTCGTGCTGGTACTCTGGTGATGCACATTGCGTGAACAGCACCCACATGGCATCAAGCTCACGCTGCACGCATGCAAGGGGGTACATGCTGGCCATAGGGAAGGGCCTGCAGTTGAGCACAAGGCAGGCACGTCCGTCAGCAGATGAGGATGTGTCTGAAGCCGCGGTTGGTGATGAGGCCGGGAGCAAGAGGCTGCCAATGGCTGGAAATGTGTGCTGCAAGAGCTCAAGCATGTACCTGGCAGATTGCCAGACAACCTGTTGGAGATAGAGTGCAATCCATGCGAGCTTATGTGATCTTGCAGCACGGGTGCAGTGCGGATGCAGGGTCTAGGATATAAAAATTAGCTGCTTTTTTTGTATGCCTTTGCACGATTGCCCTACCTTTTACCCCCCCCCATAGGACAAATGTGTCATCTTCAAGTGTTTGACCATGCGTTTCAACACAACCTTGTCTCATGATTGCTCTGATGCCGTATCGAAGATGGCATCTAGCTTGACTCCACTGGCCTGGATGTGTGTTGTGAGCAGGATGGGTGTGGGAAGATGATTGTCAGACCTTTTCCATGATGTAATGGGGTCCCAGTGGATGGTGTTGGTTGATGTTGTAATATAGGGCTTTGGGGACAGGGAGCAACGTTTGCTCATGTATATATAACAGTGTAACAACCTACGCATGAGGGCTCAGAATGAGAGAGTAAGGATAGATATAGTAGGTATGACACACCTCCAATTCTAGGATAGTCGCAGGTTCATGAGGGTCCGCAAGGTGCACCATGACAGACACTTCATCTTGTAAGTCCACAGCATAGATCTAAGCCACAAAAATTATGCTCTCATATCAACAAGAAGCAATGATGGAATACTCGGAATGGACATTCACATTTGCAAACTCGTCTATTTCACCATCAGCAGATAGGTAATCAATGAAGACATCGGTGGAAATCACCTTCACTGACGATATCAATAGATATGACCCCATTCTGCAGGCCTTTGCCCACAGTTCTTCCAAGCAATTGGAGGTTGGTGTCTGTGGTCCATAATGTCGGTATAGGAATCATAACTCCTCACAGCGCAGGACGAGAGTGGATGTGGATGTGGTGAAGCCAAACAAAGGGCATGGGCACTCCCCCTATAAGCAACACTTTCTCCAATTGACAAGCTTAGGGCACAAGGGCACATGTGTTACCCAAGATATTACTTGCAGTTACCAAGGACATCACAGTGATGGATCTGGAAGACATGAGGCCAAAAGCTCTTTTTCATCCAAGTCAGTCACAGCTGATATGAAACCCACAACCTGCTATTCATAGTAGATACATGTGTGAGAACAGGCATGGGCAGGTGGTGATAAGGAGAGCAAGTAAGAAAGGATACATTGGGGGTAGAGGGGAGATGCAGACAGAGTACAGCCAGAGCAGAACCAGATGGTAGAAAAGTGTACTAGACATAGTACAAGACTAGAGAAGAGCCAGAGATGACAAGGGGAAAAGTAGATATGGAGATGAAGCTATAGAATTGTAGCTCTGCTCCAAAGACTAAGACAAAGGAACTGCCAAAGGCAGACAACAAGAGCACAGCTAGAAGACATAAGAGAAGAGCCACAGAGATCAGATAAGATGTAAGAGATGAGATATAGATGAAGTGGATAAGGAGATAAGATGTAGGCAGAAAGATGAGATGTGAATTAAGATAGTATAATAGAAGGAACTGCTCAGCAGTGTGAAAACCAGATGAAATTCAACAACATGCCATCAGCCTGCATAACAACCTCAAGATGTACTGTAAAGAGTCACCATCTAATTTGTCAAGTGTGAGCCATCCATCAAGAACATGCATGTGAGGGAGCACTTGGCAATGGCATGAAGACTCAGGGACTCCAATTGCAATCCAAATATGGACTCTCCTGTGAGGGTGATGGCCTAATCAACAACATCCTCCACCACTGTGTCCTCCATCGACAAACAAAGTGACTGGCATATGATGTGAGATTTACTGGCCTTGGGAATTCTGATGACCATGCTCAATGTGTAAAGCTCTGTGCATATCCTGTTTGCTAACCCCAAACACACCTTGATCACAAAACAAGTCATTGAGGTGGACCACGAGCTGTAAAAAGAGAATTGCTTGTGGAGGATGATGTCCTCATTGCATAAGTGCAAAATCCAGAACATTTTTGACACTGACCATCCATCTCACACATCTCACCCTCAACACCTTTCTTGAGAACATAGATCTTGTTGTGCAGACAATTGGAGAGTTTGGTGAGGACACAGAACAGTGACTGTTGTAGTCCAACTCACTTATCATGCCCTTAGCATATCATCAAAAAGTACATCTCATTAGGAGTAATTTTTTGTTGAGTTCTCACATGTTGTTCTCTCTGGCACCTGCACCCCACACATATCGGACTAAGCATGATCTGTGTGCACACTCAACTAGTATAAAGAGTAGTGCTATAGCATAGTAATAAAACAAGTGGATATTCTCCTCTTCTTCACTGAAGTGTCCTCAACCAGTTGTTACTACTCCCTTCTTTATTCTTCTCATCTTCTATGGAGATCATTCTCTACATTGTCCTCATTGGCTACTGTGTAGCTGTCTTCATCCTAGCAGCAGGCTACATGCTGGTCATGCTGGCTCCCTCTAACTCCTCCTACATATAGTAGGGTCTCTGGTTGCCTAGCCCCTATCTTGGGTGCTCAACATTTTTGACCTGCTGTACAGCATCATTCCTTTGCCTCCTCCTTTGACTGCACCTTTGTCTTCTTCTTTTTGCTCTTCTTGTCCTCACAAAGTTTATTTGTCAGCTACT
>QLPN01000869.1:8576-39973 GCA_003314395.1 Albatrellus ellisii
CATAGTAGGACTGCTGGGAGACAGTTTTGGAGCACATCTGACCACTTGGACCTGGCTGTGATGGTATCTTGATGTGGAAGCCAGAGTCACCTTTGGGGAATAGGAGGACATAGTGCAGTGGGGAACAACTGTGATGCAGATGGCTGATCCTCCTAAGGCTACCTCCATGCAGGTGCACAACAATATCATGATGCAAGTCCACTTGTGCTCCTCCACTCCCAGGAATGATGGCAGCAATCTCCTTTACAGTGGGAGCATTGTATCTGCACAGGTCTGTGTTTGGATCTACAGTGATGCAAACAGCCACATTGACCTGCTCTTCTGGAGCCTTGTCCTTGAGGATCTCATGAGCTTGCCTATACATGTTGATGTAAGGGTTGTTGGCAAGCAGCATTGTATGGAGATCAATCATGGTGGATGGGTCAAGGTTAGAGTTGTTGGCCAGGCATGCATTGACAGCATCATCAGGATCAAGGACATAAAGCTGGGCATAGTGTGGTGTGACTCCAGGATTTGGAAGGAGGGCACCCATCTTGTGATGGAGAGAGCCATGGAGTCTGAATGCATAAGGCCCAGACCCAGCAAGGACAGCATCATTGACATTTGCAGCAACAGATGTGAATGCAAATGCAGCATTGTACTGGTGTATGTTGCTCCTGAACCTTTTTGCAAGTGGATCACTGCCATTCAACAGCTTGGAAAGAGTGGGTGGTGGCTGGGCAAAGGGAGGGAGCTGGATCTGGCCTTGCAAGCAACACGTGCCAAATTGGAGATGATTTACAGTGGATTTTGTCAACTTCTCACAAATGAAATGAAGAGCATGGCAATGAGGGCATTGAATATCCATTGGACCAAGGTTGTGGCAGTGTTCAGGCTCATGATATTCCTGACAGCCAAGAGGGATGGGGAGTGGAGGGGGTGCAGGAGGCTGTGGTTGATCCACTTCAGGATCATTTTGCTGAGACATCTGGATATCGAAGTCCACATCCTGGGCATGCTCCTGAGATAGCTTCTGATGCTGGTCCTGGTCCTGTGCTGCTTGCTGTGCCTGTTCTCCAGTTTGCTCCTGCTCCTAGAAAAATCAGCACAAATGAGCTCATGGTCAAATTTAAATATATATGTTGCAATTACTGACCTGTTGTAGCTGTTGTGGATTTTCTGCTGCAATTTCCTGTGCATGATGTGCTCCTTGCCCTTCCAGATTTCTTGCAGGATCCCTCACATTTGCAGATTGACCTTGATCCATTTGAGCCTGTGCTACATGGTGATTGACATGCTCAGCATGATGCTGTTGAAAGCCACGATGCAATTCCTGATCCCAATTTGTGTGCTGCTGCTGCTGCTGCTGTGGTGGATTGACAGGTCCATGAACCCCAGGATACCCTTGAACAGGGACAGGTGGATGGTGTGGATATGGAAAGGAAAGAGGCATAGGCTGATATCCATATGGGTATGGGTGATGGTATGGGTATTGTGCTGGGTGATAGTGAGGGGGGACATAATATTGCAGAGCCTGTGGTTGCCATGCTGGAGGGGGTACAGGAGGAGGATAGTATGGGTGGAGAGGTGCAGGATGATAAAGATATGCAGGGGCAAGGGGATTCTGGGGGACAGGAGCAGGATAGACAGCAGCAGGATATGGAGGAGCAAGAGGGTTCTGTGGGAGAGGAATAGGATTCTGAGGGAGAGGGGCAGCCTGTTGTGGTTGTTGAAAGTTGGGTTGTGGAATATTCCCCACAGGTAGATCCCTTTGCTGTGCACAACATGATGATGGTGATGTCATTTGCAGTTCATGCTGTATCCTATCTTGCTCATGCTGATTTTGGTGAGTGCACTCAGGAGTGTGTGGTGGTGACCTAAGAAAAAGGGAGGGAAGGAGTCAGTCATAAAGAATTGAGAATTGAGAGGTGTAGATGATGACATACCTCTGATCTGCATCCTCATGCTGGATCCCAGGGCTTTGATTGGCAGCAGGTAGTTGTGGACTGAAAAGAGCATGAAATGTTAGCACAAAAAAAGAAAGAAAGAAAAAAGAAAAACATACCCAGGCAATTGAGCATGTTGCTGTGCATCTGGGGGTGGTGTTTCATATTGAAGAGATCCAGGGCTGTAAGAGGATATATAGATATTTAGAAAAGGATGAGGGATAGAAATGAATAAAGAAATATACCTTGAGGTATTATCCATTTAAAAGAAGAAAGGCAGCTGTTAAAAAAACCAAGAGCCAGAGCCAGAGCCAGAGATAGAGTTGCCAGATCCTCCACACACCCCAGATAGTCATAGTCAGAGGAAATCACCACAAGGCAGTGTCAGATCACAATGCTTATGCCTTTATTATAAAAGGTGCAACTCAGGTATCACCCCTTTTCTGTTAGACAGGTGGAAGTGAGGTTGAGAGCAAGCAGCTGAACACCACAGATTGAGAGAGGTCCAGCAATTGAATGAACAACTGCCTTTGGCAACAGCAAACTAAGGTCATGCTGGTAGACTTCACAAATCTTTAGGCTTGGTCTCTCTGAAAGAACCACCCAAAGCAAGCTTTGGACAGAAAGGAAGCAAAATGTTTCTTCACAAAAGAGAGAGAAACAGTTTAATAAGATAAGCCAGACAGAGAGAGCTCAGAGTAGGCAGGTGGAAAGAGGGAAGAAGAGAGATCAATGAAGTTGCTTTGATGATGTGCCACACATACTGCACCACATCGATATATGCGTGGGGCTCATGCACACACTGGGCCACACACTGCTGTGCAGTCTGCTTGTCTGCTGGGCACTTCTACTGACTGCCCATCATCACATAGCTTGCATTTTCCCCACCAATATGACTGAATATTGGAAGAACTGCTGTATTTGTAGACCACAATATCTGTGAAGGATAATATCATGTAGTATATTTTTCCCTAATATGGCACCGCTTACCAATCGTAGTCCCATTCTTAAGTAGATAGATTATAGTGCGATCGCGCATTCTCCATTTTACTGACATGGTAAGTATGTCTGTGACACTGGGCGAGGATCTTACGCTCTGGTGTATGATTTGGGACCAGCGTGACTCTCATCTTGTCTCTCTTGACGTCTCCACTGGCTTGGTGGTAGCTGAGTTGAAGGACATCATTCAAAGTAAATATGAATACAACTATGGTGCTCTGCGTCATATCCACCCACCAAATCTTGAGCTTTGGAAGGTGAGTTCCATCGTCAATACACAGCTCGCTGCTTCTGAATTTGCAGTGGTTGGCGTTGGTATAGGTCAAAGCCGATGTTGATCTGCCAGTAAATCCAGAAAGCACTCTTGCAGACCGCATCATGGCCCTCGGCGGACTCTCAGACTTTGCGGATCATCTTAGTGCCGGGAACGAGGTCTCGGTAGTGTTTAAGGAAAGCAAACTAGATAATATCCACATCATTGTACAAAAGCCGGATGATGGTGAGTACAAGTAGCTCTTCTCATCACCGTCGCTCTACTGACCGGACCCGGTTATATGGCTGTCGCGTGTTGATCCCAACGTGAAGATCCCCCATCTTCAGTTTCTGAATTAACGCGGATGATCCGTGAGGAGTACGTCCAGAATTTTCCTAACAGGGCTCCTTCCACCCAGGGATTCGCCGAGCTACAGCTCAACGAAGAGCATCTTGTCTGTTGGAATCGACCACCTTCGGCTGCCCACTGCGTACCCCCCACGTTACTTCATCCAATCTTCGGCACATTTGTCGACGACTGTGAGCATCACGAGCCAACAAAAGAAGATGACGCACTGGTCTCGACGTTGTTGGAAGCAATGTCTGACTTTCTTCAGGACGATGCGGGACGAGCTCCTAAGCTCCGAGAGATCCTGCAAGGCCATGGTTTCCATACATCAGGCTCAATAATTGGTCAGACCAAGTTCACAACCAAAAGCGACTTGCAGTTTGAAGACCTTTGTTATGCAATCATTGAGAGTGGGTCTGGTGGCGCCGAGCCTTACGCTCAAGCAATCTTCCATTACATCCACGCAACAAAGTCTCTAGTGACCGAAAGGGTTGGTTTTAGATTTCCCTGTATGCTGATTACTATCTTCGGCAAGTACTCCGTATCGTGCAGCTAGCCGTCTATACTGACCGCATCTTTAAGGTGGCAACATCAGCTTCTCAGCCGCTGTTTGGACCGCCCGTCCGACGGTACAGGTGCTTTCGACTGCTCTGCCTCTCTATTGGCATCACACGGATACCAGGATGCATGGGATAGCTACGCGTCATTTCGGTGCGTTGAGGAAAGCTCTTCACTCTCTGAAGCGATGCTATCAGGAAATGGCATTCCCTACCACGTCTTTCCTCGAATTTCCGTACCCCTGTTCATATACATGCATCAAGACATCGTCGGTATATCGCTTCAAGTACTTGAAGTACATCGAATCGAAGCTCATCTTCACCGCCAAGACGACTAATGACGAGAGTATCTGCGTCAAGTTCGTTTGTCACCACTACCCAAAAGAAGCACATGAAATATGTGCTTCCAAGGGATTTGCGCCGGCGCTGAAAGGCTTTAAAGACCTACCCGGTGGATGGCACATGATTGTTATGGAGAACATTCCGGATGATCATTATTGTCATCTGACGACGTTTCCCGCCCCTTACCCCCACCGTAAGGACATCGCTGAGAAACTCTCTTCTCTTCACCAAGCGGGCTACGTTCATGGAGACATTCGAGACATCAATATTATGGTGAAAAAGGATGGCAGCGTGGGATTCAAACTGGTGGATTTCGATTGGTCGGGGAGAATAGGCGAGGCCCGATACCCGATGAACGTATATCGAGGGCGAGATCTCTGGAGGCCCGAAGGAGCGGATGATGGAGAGTTAATTCCGGTCGACCACGATATTCAGATGTTGAACCAGTGCTTTGACACATAACATAGGTGAGCACTCTAAATCTCTGGATGTCATTGAGTATGAGTGATGAATATAGTTTTGATTCTGGATTTTTTTCTGTGGCCCTATGGGTATGCTGTCTATAGCACCTACAATTCTGGGTTGCAAGGGGGAAAACTGCGGCTAGACAGGGCAGAATACAGTAGTCAAGTCAGATTGGACAGGATTCGACAAGGTCATAAACATTGTATACTGTCTGATGTGTAATGTATATACCCAATAGGCTATATAGCACACTGCACACTCAGGTGCGCCTGCCCAAACGCGAGCTTGCACACACCTGACGGTCTTCGCAACTTTCAATTACATCCACATTGAATCCACATATTGCCCGTCACCGAGCGTCGGCAGAAGACCCCGCTGGGGCACTGGAGATAACCGTTCTTTATCAAGGACAACATCGGCGACGCGAGGGAGGACGAGACCACGGCATGGATGTGGGCACGGAGAGGAGGCGCCGCTACCTCACCTTCATGAGCAATAGATGTGCACTCGGCCAGTACCACAATACTATACCACTCCAACATTGTTTATATCTCACGTATCGTGTGTTGGATCATGTATCACTTTTTTATCGTTGTTCCCGACGACATAGGAGGTGTCGTCCTTGACTCAGATTGTCTTTCGTCCTCACAATGTGACATTGTTGGTGGACATGTTCTCAGGCCATTGCCACCTCGTCCCCCGATGTTGTCACGCGGACACCCGTCATCGCTGCCCCCATTTCGCGCGCGTATGCGCATGCGTTATTACACAAGTGTCTTCAGCTCACACAAGAAGATTACAGTACTGTAATGGGGCGAACCCCATCCTATGCAAGACATTACAATTTTTTTTTGTACATCGCGGCTACAACCCGCCTCGTGTAAGACATAATAATACATTGCATGTCCTCCACCGCCTGGTTACGTAGCTAGTGAGGGGCATTTCGAGCGCAGTGACGCGTCAGAAAGCATGTCAATTTGAGGCTATACAAGTAGACATTAACGGTACTAAACATCACATACTCCACATTGCCTGCTTGGTTACGTAGCCAACGAGGCGCATTTCCTCCATCGTACGCAGCGAGTGCGACAGTGCAAGACTGGCTTAGGATCGAGACCATACAAGTGCCCGTCATGGATGGACGATGTAACGTTTGCGCGAGAGGCCCAGCTTCTGGGCATACTGAAAGCCCCCCATTCAGAAGCCTGAGGAAATCCGACCCCCGGCGCCGCGATACCACTACATCTGTCCCTGTGCGGTCGCGGTAAAAAAAACCCACTGGGGGGAATGTTGAAATACGAGCATCACACAAACGAAGAAGAGAAAATTTCTTGCAAACGCGCTATAAGGGCGCATTTCTGTACATGCACCATATTTAAGTATCTACTATATATCAAATTGTAGGCCCAGCCCACGGCGAAAATCACAGGGATGAGGAAATCACGAGGATAGGGAGTGAATGGAGCGAGCTCGACAGCCCAAAATACAACAGGGAAAGCATGCCTCTCGCGCATGCCCCATCCGCCTCCTCTGAGGCCACCCGGTTCTATGGGTATGCTGTCCATAACACTTGCAATTCCGGGTTGCACATACAAGTACAGGAGGAAGCCAGATTCGGAAAGACACGGCGGAATACGGCAGTAGTCAAAATTCGACAGGTCATAATCTTATATACTGTCTGATGTGAAATGTCAGGTGTCTTCATGTTCTACTGCTGGCGGTCGACGGATAGATGGTAATGGACATCGTATTGATCAAATGAATAAAGATACGGTCGCGGTGTGTCATTAGTGTCGTGACTGTGGTGGCTGTGGTAGCAAATAAAGAGAATCCAGATAAGCCATGACGAAGAAAGAAATCAAGGATGGGAGCATACTGTGGCTATATAGAAGAGGCACGACAGAGAAAAGAGAAAAGAGAGTTCCGAACAGACAAATACAGCAATCGACGAGAGAGAGCGGGAGCAGGGACGGCTACGAAAACACTGCACAAACGATATAATGATACAACAAAGGCATGGCGCGGATACCGGTAGCTACAGCAGACGTAAATCGTCCAACAAGATTATATACACCCCGCAGTACACTGTACACCGGCGTGCGACGCTATACAGCCGTCTGCCCCTGATACTTGCGTATCAGGTCTCTCAGGCGCGCCTGCCCAAATGCGAGCTCGCGCACCCCCGTCTTCGCGACTTTTGGTGCTTCTACCAACTGCCCGTCGCCGAGCGTCGGCGGAAGACTCCGTTGTGGCACCAGCGATACCTGCCCTTTATCGAGGGACAGTTGTGCACGAGACAGTGACTCAGTCGAGGACAACATCGGCGACGCGAGGGACGACGAGACCACGGCGGGGATGGACGCGGCCTTCCCAGCACCAGTGCCTGCGCCCAAAGGGACTGGGCTAGCGCGAGGCGGCGTCTTCGTAGGCCCGTTCATGACCGCTGGCGGCTTCAGTCTAGGGATGCCACGACTGGGAGGTACCCTCTGTTTTGTGGAGGCGGGGGCACGGGGAGGAGCCGCCGCACCTTCTTGGGCAACAGATGTCCACATGGCCGTGACAGCTGCCACTTTGCCACCTCTCCCCCCGCGTGCGGAACGACCGTCGTGCTTGCTAAGTGGCGTGAGACACGATGGGGTGACGGGCGACCATGATTGTTCATGTGCTGCTGCACCAAGCTTCTTTGGAGGGCGAACGTCCCGCCTGGTATGCGGTGCAGGCGGTGCTCGGAGTGCAGCTTCAAAGCGGGCCCGAGAGGACACGAGTGCCTTGTCCACAGCTGCCGGAAGCGGGGGAATGGACTGCGGAACCAGGTGGTCAGCAGGAGGGATGGCATTACGGGACGATGATGGAGTCAGTTTTGCCACTCTCGCAGGAGATACCTCTTTCTTCCGAAGTGACGAAATCGGAACGAAGCCCGAGGATCGAGGGTTGGGCCCAGAAACGACACACACCGCTTCTGACTGTGTCTCGACATGACTCCTTTGGGCATCTGCTACATTCACGTCGCGGTCGCTATCAATGTTCGGGACGGGAGACGCAGGCCGAGGGCTGCCTGCCAAGGACGGCGATGAAACAGCATCTGGCTCGATCTTGCCCAACCACTCCGCCACGCGCCCCTTCGCTGTCTTTCTCAACCGCTGCGCTTCTTGGTCCCCCGTTCGCCAATTCTTCTTCTTTTCACCCTTCCTCGCCTTCCTGCTCTTCTCCTTCTCCTTCTCTGATGACCGCGACGCAACGCTCGGCGCACCCTTCCCCTTCTGGGTCGTCCCGCGCTCGCTCTCCCCCGAATGCGAACGACTGCCTAGCCCCTGCTTCTGCGTGCGCTCGTCAGACGTGCGCTCGCCCTCCCCCTCGCCCTCCCCGTCTATGTCGGCACCAGAATGTCCCACCCCACCGCCCGCGTCCCCTTCCGCACCAACCCCGAGTGTTAAGCTCGATATTGCCGAATCGTTCACGGCGCCGTCCTCCCCTGTCGGTATCGTGATCGGCCGCACGACCACGCGCACGTCCGGTGGCTGCTTCGACTCCTCGTCCAGCTTGCGAGTCCCCACTTCCGCCAACAAACGACGCTCCAGCGCATCCAGCCCGCTTTCAGCGAGTACTATGGACGGCTTGGACGACGGGGAGGGTTCCAAGGCATACGGGGGCTTGAGAAGCGACAATGCAGACAGCGTGGGCGTCTTCGGTGCGGACGTAACATTGTCAAAGAGCGTTTCCGCTCGCGGGCGCAATGGCAGGGCGCCTTTGCGGGATGGCACCGGCGGGCCGGGAAGCGCCTTATCGATGTTAGGGACAAGCGACACGCTATCTGCGGCAGCTATCCGCTCCAGCTCCTCCACACGCTCACTCTTAAAAGAAGGATACAAGCCCGAATTAGCTATGCGGATCTGTTTCGGAGAGTGCATGGGTCGTGGGGAATGAACCGCATCCTGGAATAAAGATGGGGATATGTTACCCAAAGATGTATTTCCTGCCTCTGGAGACGCTTGTGGATGAGGAACAGGCTGTTGTGGCAACGGGAAGCGATGTGCCGGCGGTGACACCGAGCGATGCTTCGATGACAAGCGCAAATGACGTGAAACACGTGCAGCACGTTTGCCCTTTCCTCCAAATGCTCCTTGCGTGCCTGTCACTGGCTGCTCGGTGGGGAGTGGGAAGACTGAATGTTGTCCCATGAAGGGAGGCAATCCAGAAGGCAAGGAATGCAAGGGCTGTGAACCAACAGGTTCCGCACTTAAGGGACGTATAGGACGTGCGAAAGGATGCATGAAATGATGGTAGGTATGGCTGAAGTCGAAGGGTGGCGATGGTAAAGGCCCATACGGAGGATACGGCTGTTGGTATGCCAGTGGACACCACTGCGGGCTGTAGTAAGATGGTAGTGGCGGCAGTGGTGGCGGCGGAGTTTGGGGATACACGTACGGAGACTGCACGCAAGGCAGAATGGGCTGCGAAGAAATGACGTGCAGAGGTGGAGGAGAAACTGGAAGTAAAGGTGGAGCAGGCAAGTTGTGTGCAAGAAGTTGGACAGAATATGGTTTGGGAAGTGAAGGTGGTAGTGCCAACGCATCAGGATGGACAATTGTGATAGGAAGATGCAATTCGATGCTCTTGCTGTGTGAACACAACAACAAAAAAGTTTGCTTTCTGGTCAATGTGCAAGGAATCAGCAATGGGACAATAACCAACCTTCCACTCAGCAACGTGATCTTGATGTCAATGTAGCCTCTAACTTCAAACAACGGCGCCTTGACGCTGCCTTCATCCTCGCCGGCTTGTCGCTCGCCACCTTTGACAGTACGAGCATTTTTCGGTATGTTAATCACAAGCTGCGCGACACCTTCAGTGCCAGGATGTACAATATACTCGGCTCCACGGAATTGGACCGTCGAAATCGTGTCCGAAACCTGGAGTGGCGGCTTGCTGAGACCAGACATGCCCGGGACATACAGATGCCGCGTGAGGGCAACTTGCAAACCCGTCGTCTGCACGGAAACCCTTAACAGTGTGCCGCTGGCAGCTGTGCTCACTCACCTTCCTGGTTGTGTGGTTTTTTACCTGCAGCTCTATGCAGGCGCTCGCGCCAGCGACGACGAGCCCGGCGACGAGCCTACCATGCACCCATATCTTTCCATGTTCCCTGACGATGACGCTCTCTGGCTCTATCTTGTCAAACCGGTCCTCCTCGTGGTTCTCGAGCACCATAACTTCCTTTTTGTCAGTCACGAACCGATTCTCGCCTCTCCACGAGACGCCGACTATTGCGCGCACTTCGTACCGGATTTGGGCTACACCACCGCAGAAGTTAATGGATGCGGGAGACGTAGACGGTATGGGCAATCTGAAAAAGAACGTAGTGCGGCCGCGGCGAGCGGGAAAGTGGTGAGCAGGAAAAGGCGGATCATCAGGGGACAGTTGGTGCAGAACAGCGTTCGACGGTGGAAGACCCGGGCCCTGGAAGAGTATGCGAGTCTGCAAGAATAAACAAGTCGCGGCGTGGTGGCGTGGAGTAAGTTCTGCGCCAGAGAAACAAATCAGCCAGCTCATGGGCGAAATAGAGCAAGCTATGGAAGACGAGCACATGGAAAGCTCGCACAAGATCCAAACACTCTTAAGGCCAGTCGACAGGCAACACGCGTTGGGGGAAAGCCACAAAAGCCACAATCCCAGAAAGCGTAAAGAACGACGATGCCACAAGCGGCTGATGGTTTCTGCAAGATGTACGCACCTTCTACAGCAACAAGTTCTACGCTGATGAGGCCAATGCCCAAACCAGCCTCTGCCCGACTTTCCAGCTCGAGTTTTCCAGTAATAGCGCTTCCGGCGATAAAGTGGGGGTCAGGCATGGTGAGCGACACTCGCACCTTGGAGTGGAACGGCGATGCGTTCATCGGCTCTGGCTTCGTCTGCAGAGCCATGAAGGAAACCTAGACGTAAGACGGTATGTGTACAGGGTATACACGAACGATGCAGGATGGTAAGATGTTCAAGAAGCTCTTGTCGCCCGACAGGCAAGTAAATTCAAGTCCGAGAGAAGGGGCGGAGAGTCAGTCCAGGAGGCACTAGGGTGTACAGAGAAAGACAGCGGGAAGGTTGAAGGGGTTGCAAGAGTTGCAGGAGAGCTATGGTGAGGAGAATAGCATGGTGTAGCAAAAAGCAAGATAAAAGGGGTGTTAACTCAGGAGAGCTAAGATCAGGCTAAGGCTACTTGCCTTTTTCGGCGCAGTCATCTTCACCTCAATGCCCACTCACATCTCGTTATTTTCTTTTGCGACAGACCCTCAGCAGGGAATCGCTGGAAGATGCAGAGATCACTCAATGGCATCCGTCTTTCAGAACCCTTAACCAGAACTAGACACGATGGGCGCTCTGGCTTTCATTTTACTCAAGGTCTTCACTGACAAACCCAAGGTACTTGCTATTTTGACCTGGATCTCCAAAGTCTTGTCAGTCAACTTCGAAAAGGAAGGGCCATGCCCGCTGCCACAAAAGATAACCATCTGCTTCTATCTGCGGTTCGTGAGGCCTTCGAGATGCGTTTGCTGAACGACGCCATCCTACATGGCTACACCCGTGCCATAGCTCAGAATCGCGCACAAGATGAACGCAGTTGCAGAAATACACCTGCCCTAGCTCCCACAATCATCGGACGAGCCATTGACCGCCGAGAGCGTCTTCGAGGCATTCAATGGGTCGCTGAATGGGTGAGTGCGCGATGGCTCGAGTTACTCAGGAATGACAAGACTAATCATTTTTGCTCCCTCGCACCTCGGATGGGATAGCTAAGTTGGTGGTATCCCCACCTTCTAACTGTCCTTCGGTAGACTTATCCAAAGGATCAAGAAGAGCCAGGCGTGAAGGGCTATATCAGCAGGGGTGCATGCTCAGTTTCTGCACCTATACAACATTTTTTGTCCCAGTCGTATTTCTTCCCGGACCCGAAGCATTCCTCCTTGTCCTATGAAGGTCTTTGGCTGCAGAAATCTAGAAGACGGTTGTGGCGCATTACACGTTATCTCTGATGTACTGTTCTCGGCACAAAGTAGATTTCCATCTCCTTTCCTTTGGGAGGCCAACGACAGGGCGACAGCGTTCTTGGTAGGACGTAGAAACTTTGATGTCAATCGAAACTCACACTTCCTGTTTTTTTTTTACAGAACCCCACGCGCGCGCCTCTTGAGTAGCCTTGCTCGTCAACTGTGGCCTTGACGACATTAATACTGAGGCTTACAGTAATGTGCGAAGAACGGTTTCATGACTTCTTGGCCATATCTGAAAAATGTCAGGCACTTCTATTAAGGCGTACGTTTCGTGGCTGGTTCTACCTGTGGGCACCATCGCAGTTGTGCGCACGCAACGAATCAAGTCCGAGTTGAAGGACGCGATAACCTAGTGGGCGGTCGAAAGCGTGGGCATCAAGAAACACATCAGTGGCGGCTCAGTCAGCAGCCTGACGAACAACAAGAGGCTTTTATATACAAGGGCATAGGTGTGGACCTTGGTCTCGGTTTTTACACACGACTTAGAGGAAGCACTGCCTTGCAATCGCAACACACTTGGTTGCCTCACGTATGTTGTACACGGTGTTTCCTTCGATGATTCCATGAGGTGATTCCACATACTAGCTAGTCCCGGCTCAAGTTCAAGGATGTCTCAATCGTTGTCTCTTTGTCTTATAGAGAAAAGCAAGAGTACGTCCTTGCATAATGTCGCGTTTCTGTACTTGTGATGGTGTGCCCGTGGGCAAAGGCACGGGTGATGGTCGTCCTCCTTCAGGTCGTGCAGGGAAGCCTGGGTGAAGAAGGATACGGTGAGGCCATCTTGCATACCCTTCTTGACAATAATGATGAGAAACGTCCTGCATCATGACCAAGCAACCGCTTGAGCACATACTTCACCGCAGAACGACCGCAGCATCAGTTGGGATTCCACGTCACCCACAATGGTCAACACATACACGCCGGAATGACATCAACGTAGAACGAACGAGGTCGGGGTTGCCTGTTTTGTTAACAATGTTCGCCGCCTCTTCTGCACACAGTATGGAAGGGGCCGCATGCGATTAGAACTCCGTGAACAATTCGAAACGTTTCTAAAAAGAGGTGTTACTAGCTTCCATGGTCCCGCCGACTTTCTAACGTGGATTTCTAACTTATTACTAACTGTCAGAAATACTTAATTCACAGTTGTGAATAATCAGAAGAATCCGATAGAGATTTGCCAGCTAGTCCGAAATTTATATTCTTGCTCAGGCCACAATATCCAGAGCCCATTCCTGCAGCACTGCATTTGCCAAATATCTGGTTAGATGCTCAGATATCAAATCAACGACGGCGCATCATATGCCGATTGAACATCCATCCAATGTGTATGATGAGCAACATTCAGAATAACACTTCCTCCTATGCTGGAATGTCACAACGGAAAACGCTAGCATACGTTCTATGTCAGCTAGCAATACGACACAGGAGAGAAGCAAAGCACAGAACTTGAAATGAAGGTAGAACAGGCGACGATGCTTAATGTGTAATTCACAACATACCGGCCTCTCATTCTTGTATGCTTGAGGAAAATCTTCTGGGGCGTTGGAGAGATGGCATCTGTAGCCCTGGGTTTCTTTGTTTGCATGATGGAAAATGAGTTGATGTATCTATGGAAGGCACGCTTCCAAGTTCCACTTCTCGTTGTATGGCGTAAGAATCCCATGCTACAGAAAATACGTTAACTGGATGCGCAGTTAGATAGGCGAACCAGGGGCAAAACGCGACGTTGAAGCTCATTTATCGTAAGCATACGAAATCTTCCCCAGGCACAACACAAAGAGACATAAGCCTGTTATAATACAGGGGCCGTAAGTTGGGTTGGCATGAAGGTTTGTGAGCAGTAGCACCTCCCTAGGGAGATGTACATTGATATGATGTGCACCGACCCCAAATAACGAAAGGCTATACTGCAACCTGGATGCCGGTCGTCTCTCTGCACGTAACATGCCGAGCCTTTGAGGTCTGTATGGCATGACATGACTATTCCGCTGTCTTTCTGGACGTAGGGTTCCTCTTGTAAGTTTATAGTACGGGGGACTGGCTCCCGTGATACGGAATTGGACCCGCTTGTGATCCCAAGGACACACAAAAAATACTCCTGGGAGACGTCGGCAGGAAACATCTACTTCTTTGGTCGTGACAGCTAGACGCACCGCACTAGTACTGTTCAGGCCACGGCCCCAAACGTGTCGTGGCATCGCTGGCCACGTTGCCCATGACAAGTGATGAAAGTGATCATAAGTGCGGGTCACTCGGAGTAAATACTGAATACTGTCGTCCTGGAAAAACTATAGAGCCTCGCCTGCATTATCCGGGATGGGCCTCCCGCGCAAGCCTACCATGTGCCCACCAAGCCATGTACCGGGTTATGACCATGTAAAGCGGTTCTCTTGTCAGTGTTGGTCCGGCTTTGTAGTGGCTTCGTTCAAGACTTCAAGCTTCAAGCTTCAGGTTCTTCAGTCACCGCAGGCGTCCCATGTGATGCTACTCAGATTGGCTTGCATCCCATCCCTCCCCTCCACATCCTCGTACTGTATACTTTGCTCCATCTGTTATCGCTCGGAACAATCATTTACCCAACCCCCCACTCTGTGCGCCTGTAATACTCAGGACAGCTGCTCTACACTTATCACGTCACTTGCTGTACAGTAGTAAGAGAAACATATCTCCGGGTGCATGAATCCATGAGCAGTCGTCTCCGATCCATGCGAACGCAGCTCCATCATCATCGGGCCGCCTATGTGTTGCAATGTCAAAGGATACCATAGTGATGATGATGAGATCATGCCCGCTATTGCGTCCGTTGCTTTGAGCCGATTCTGAGCTCTGGCAAGACAACCCTTTACTCCTGCTTAAGCTAGATCCAGGGCATCAAACGTTTACCCACGGGCCCGAAACGATTGGTATGACAACAAGTTGTTGAACAGAATCCAGCGAAGCAAGAGCGGATGAATCCCAGGATCGCGAAGAGGTGTAGATACGTTGAACCGACCGTTTCTAGCCAGGCGCGGCGCAAGAACCGTGGTCAGCGCCGCTGAAGTGACTGTTGGAATACTGATGAAGCCCGATTTGGAACCTTTCTTCGTTGACCAGCGAAGCTGTCTCGCAAGGTGTATATATTACAGTACTTCTCGTGGCTTTGTAACTTGCAACGGGCATCGGTTATTGACAATAATAATGACACCTCTATTGTATATACGCTCTACCGATTCATATTACTGTAGTGGCCTTGTTGCACGGTGTAGTACTTCTCTTCCCCGCCAGCATCGTAAATGCGATAGATATCGCGGACCCCGGAGAGCACGAGTTGCCAGTGAGGGCAGTGTAGGCACAGCCCACGCATACTTGGCTCCTCATACCTATTTTTCCTATCCTCGTTTACCAAAATACATCGGTTTTGTGAACGGGCTACGTGCTCATCGCTTTGCCAGCACATCACACCTGCCAGAGGCTCTTATTGCACACGGCGCAGTGTGACCTCGCTTGGTTTCTCGCGCGCCCTCCGCCACCAGTCCCACGACCATCGACGTCTTGCCCGTTGCTACCCAGTCCCAGTGGCCTACTGGCACGTCCTCGCCTCGCACGCACACACCCTTGCTGTCTGCAGGCCTCCAATCTACATTTTAACAATAACCTCTAGTCTCGCCGCCCTAACCATCATGCCCACAAAACACTCCTACGTGAAAAAGCGTCCCACACAGGCGCGGAGCAAGGCCCAGCAGCATACGCACCATAGCCATGTGAGCCCGCCTGTCGATCGGGGCATCTCACAGGCCATATCCCTTGTCTCCGAGCTCGAGCGCTGCATCGCGCGCATGCTCCTTTTGCGCTACGAGCAGGACATTGCACGCCTCTTCTCCACCCGCCTGCATAACGTCTCTCTCATGCACCTCCCTCCGCTCATGCTCCGCTGCATGGCCCTCACTGGGCCCGGCTGGGTCGCGTTCAACGCCGACTGCGAGGACATCAAGGACTTCTTTCGCGCCGCCATCGGCATGGACCTCCGTCAGACTGGCGAGCGTGTTGCCACAAAGAGTGTGCTCTGGACCTACACCGTCCTCCGGGACTTCGTGCGTCTCCCCCCGCTTCTCCATATCCTGCCCTGCAACTGATCACCTTGCCATTCAACCTCACCATTTACGCGCCCACGCGCCACCTCGTGAACTGCCATTGCCATAACAGGCGCTCGCCAACAACGTGCCCGTGTGCCGCAAGCGCGGGGTACACTCACTGCACCTGCTCCCGCACTTCCCTGCGCTGCGCAAGCACCTCGAGGCGCTCGAAGCGCTGCCTGCGCCGACGTTCTCACGGCCCGCGCACCTCGGCTCGCGGATGAGCGGGCTCGCGCAGCTCGAGAAGATGTGCGCGCTGCAGGCCGCGGGCTGGGATGCAGATTGGGGCGATAAGGTGCGCGAGGGGCACCGGCGGCTCGTGCAGGCGCTGTGGCGCGTAGCGCGCGACTTTGACGTGCGCGGGTTCGGGCTCATGCTGCGCGAGAAGCTGACGAACAAGTGGTGCGAGTGCGGGTGCTCGACGGACCACCTCGGCGAGGTGTGCGAACGCAGCGTCGGCGCGGAGGAGGCACGCGTACGCTCCGGGAAGCAGCGTGAGTGGGACGGACGGGGTGCGTGTATCTGTCTGTGCTGCCGACTGCAGTACTGCGTGCGTGTGTGTCGCTGACGCGTTGTCGTGTGTGGGCGGCGCTCGATCGGACAGGCAGCGGTGTCGCCGGGTGGGGCACGGAGGAGGAGGAGGACATTTGGGAGACGGAGCTCGAGTACGCGGCAACGGACACGCAGGGCGAGCCCCAGAAGCGGGAGGTGGACGCGACGATTGCAGAGCTCCTGGAATGGCGCTACCTGCGTGCAGAGCGGGAGAAAGAGCAGGTAACGCGCTTGTGCTAAGCGATCCGCATGCCAAGATCATTTATGGGCCTGCGTGACTACAGGGGAATGCCGCATTCAAAAAGGGCGACTTTACTGCTGCCATCAAGCACTACAAGGCCGCGAACGAGATCGAGCCCGAGGTCCCACACTACCAGCTTAATCTCGCCGCAGCGCACCTGAAATTAAACCAGTGAGTTGCCACACCTGCCCCTCTCCCAAAACGCTGGCCGACTCTGCCGGCATGCCGCCGCATTGACACACAGGTGGATCGAGGCCGAAGCGGCGTGCACCAAGGCGCTGAGCCAACACAAGAGCGGGAAGGGCTACTTCCGGCGCGGGCGGGCACGCAAGATGATGGGCCTCATCGAGGGCGCTGCCAAAGGTGGGTCTCGCCTCTGTGTACGCGCTGCCGCCGGGACTGACGTGCGCAGATCTCCGCGCGGCACTGCATATCCAGCCCACGAACAAGGAAGCGCTTGCCGAACTCACAGAACTCGTACCCCGGCCTCCTGGGGCAGCGCTAGACGCACAAACGCCCCACGGCGCGCTTTCCTTTGCCGTCCTGCCCGAAACATCACAATCCGCGTCGTCATCGTTCGCGGCCGCGGCCGCATCATCGTCGGGGTCCAGCATGGCCGACGCGCCGGAGTACGAGTATCTGCATCTACCAAAGGCAAAGGCAAAGGCGCCGCTCGCGTTCGCGCGCACAGAGCGCGACGGGCGGCGGCTGAAGATCACACCGGAGGTGATCACGCTCAATGTCCCGGTGGACCCGACGCAGGTGCAAGGAACGGGGCGGCTGCTCGTGCCGCTGTCGGTGAAGGTGCGTCAGGAGTCGTTCACATACCCCAGCTGGGAGCGGTACACGGTGCAGCGCGCGTGATGTTCCGATTTCGGATCCGATGTTCGTTCCGAGTCGTCGGTGGGTGATTAGTATATATATTCTGTGGAAACGAAGGTCTTGTACGTATACAATTATGTGTCTGTCTTGTCGCGTGGAAGGGCACAAGTCCATGCTCTCTTGTAACATGTGTATCACGTTTTTTGCGCGCTATGTGATTTGATTGCCGTGGCACGATTCTAGACGGCTCGGGGCTCGAGCTTGTGCATGTGCAGCTAAAGCGTCGTCCCGCAGGATTCGATATTAATTTTTTTGCACTCATAATGTTTCAGATTTAACCCTCGGCCTAATAAGTTATAGCGCCAGACACTTCGTCTCTTGCCCGGAGACTCTGCCTTCGCAATGTCCTGATTGAGTATTATGACCGTCGAGTTTTATGACGAGAATATTGACTTGAAATCTTCAGGCACTCTGCCCGCCATCAGGGACATTAGTAAGCAGCAGCGTCAATCTGTCCGATGTGGATTTGGAAAAGCTGTGGAGTAAAGGGATCTTGCGGGGGCTATCAAAGAGCGTTACGGCGAGCCGCCAACGGTAGGAGGGCGGCGAATTGGGATTCCGGGTTACTTCTAAGGGCGAGGAGATAAGGGTACCAGGCGACGTAAGAGAGATAACGTGGGGCGGAGCGAGTAGTCGGATATGAGGGTGTGTGGAGGCGCGTATGCCGGTACCGTAATAATGAACGGATGCCGACTGTCCTTTGCATTCCATAAATCCTTGAATGATGCTTGTTAATCCCCCCCCCCTTTCCTCTGCTCCTCTCACCATGCGTCGTCATTTCCCCAACGCTCGTCCTCACACTGTCATGTCTCCTTCCATCCCCAAAATCGCCTCCCTCCCCGTCCACTTCCTCGTCATCGGCGGCGGCATCGGCGGCCTCGCCTGCGCCGTCGCCCTCCGCCGCATCGGTCACCACGTCCTCGTCCTCGAGAAGGATCCCGCCCTTGATACTGTGAACCTCGCCCATCTCTCCATGTCGTGCCTCCTGCTGACGTCCTACCAGCGCCCCCAATACGGCGGCACCAGAATGCCCCCAAACATGACCAAGATCTTCTATCACTGGGGGATGGAAGACAAGGTCAAGGACATAGGCGTCATCTCCGAGCACATAGTGTTGTCGCGCCGTCAGTCTTTGCACTCTCTCCTGTCCCCATGCTCACTCATCCTTACATGTCCCTAGTCGAAACCGCGTACACGCTCGGCACACATCGCTGGTCCTCGCAGATGCTTGAGGAGGCTGGCGGCGAGTTTATCTGTCTGCACGTATGTCCGCCTGCTTCTTGTCGATGCCGTCTCTTACGCCGTCCCTTCCCCTCGGCGTGGCGCGACTTGTACGTGCGCAGCATCGACAGCTGCGGAAACTGTTGCTCGAGACGGCGCTGGAACTCGGCGCCCAGGTAAGGATGAACGTCGAGGTCATACGCATCAGCAACGACGGCCGCTCCGTCACGCTCCGCTCTGGCGAGCAAATACGCGCAGACATCGTTATCGGGGCCGATGGCGCTGAGGGCATCTGTCGAGAGACAATCCTGGGAAAGCTCGATGTTGGCAAGCCGACCGGCTTGATGATGTTTAAGTAAGTCGCCTTGAGGCCTGGTGCGTGCACGTGTCGAACTCACCCCTAGTTCTTGGCTGTGCCTTGCGCCAGTGCTGTCATTCCTGGAGAGACGTTGCGAGCTGATCCAAAATTGGATGTCTTCCTGAACCAGCCTCTGGTCGGTACAATTTCACCCCTAACCATGACCCTGATGCTGACCGCGTCTATGTATGTTCCCCAGGAAACCCAATTCGTATGGTTCGGCCATCAACACTGCGCACTCTTTTTCAGGATCGTACGTCATGCCTTCGCCTCGCGCTTCATTTTTCTGGGCCTCACGTTGCGTTGACTGTGCTACGGCAGAACAAGAACGACGACTGCGCACTATACCTATACGCGCCAGACGCGGGTGCGAACGACACATGGGACGACTTTGCCGAGTCTAATGAAGTTATACGCAAGTTCACGAGCTCAGAGCCAAGGTCAGTCGCTCTCCGGGCCGCGCACAGCCGTAGACTAATACGTGGGGGGCGCAGATTGCAGAAGCTCGGGCGGCTCGCACGGTGCTCACGCATCAAGGTCACGGAGCGCCCAGACTTAGACGACTGGGTGCACGACAACGGCCGGTTCGTCGTCATTGGCGAGGCAGCGCATCCATTCCCGGTGCGTTCAGTCTGGGCCCCTCGTCTCGTGGACCGGGAGCTGACCACGCGTTTTGTTCGCGTAGCCCGGGTCAATACAGGCCGGGAGTATGTGTCTGGAGGACGCATCGGTGCTCGCGAAGTTGTTCTCGCATCTGGCACGCGAGGACCAGATTGAGAGCTTCCTGTACGCGTTTCAGGACCTACGTCAGCAGCGCTGCGCGCGCAATCGTGTGACAGATATGGCAAACATCTACTTCATGACGATGCCTGAGGGCGAGGGCACGAAGATGCGGGACCGCTCCATGCGCGCTAAGTTTGAGCGTGGCGAGGACGTGCTCGGTGGCACGGACGACAACAACGTTGCGCAGTGGGACGAGAACCGAGAGCTCTTTGGCTACGATGCGGAGGACGAGGCGGACAACTGGTGGGTGCAGTGGGGCCTGCTACGTGAGCGCGCCAACGCCCTCGCACCGGACAGGGGCAGCGTGGAGACGGAGGTGGATAAGCTGGCGTACTCGATGATGAGCATCCCCATATTGCAATCGAGCTTTTGAGGCGCCTATGCGTCATTTATTCCTCTGGGGTCTCTGGGATCTGTGCAGCATCTACAGGCCGACGTCTGCGGCCCTCGTATACCTCACGGGTGGGATATCCTGCGCACGTTGTGCTGATCCACGCATGTTATATATTGTACCACCAGTAGCTCTTGTCCCAGCTGCGGGATAAAACAGACGTGCGCTTTTCGGTGGGTGGGATGCGTATAGTACTGACAACACAAGCTATCTGTGTGCTGACGGGTGGCGAGGAACTTGGCCTTGGCAGCGAGATTAGTCCGGTCAAGCGGTCTCGGATTGTGAATGTGGCGTGGGCGAAAGATGATCGATGGAGGTCCATCCGAAGAAGTGCATGCCGATCGTAAACCGAAAATCCCGTTCTGTTTGTGTCCGCTCCCTTGCTTCCATCCGATCACTCCCCCCTTAATACAATCCTCCGAATGACCCCCGATTTATGGGGGGGATAAACTTCGGGTAAAATCAGTTCTTCCGACCCCCCGTCACAGTCGTCCGACTCTATCCGCAAAATTATACCCGTGAAGATAGCCGCGGGGCATAGCCTCTCTTCGTCTTCAACGATCTGCTTGTGATGCATGGGCTTCCTGGCTAATCTAGGCCATCAAACCGCAAGTGGATTTCTCGTTCAGATTTTGCAAATCGGCGGGCTGTATGTCAATCGGCCTCGAGGAAGCTGAACCCTAAAGATTGCGGGTAACTTTAGGTCACCTTAGATCACGTTTTAGGGCTTGTTCTATAATACGGACGTAATTTTGTCTCTTTGTTCTTTGGTTTGAAATGACAGGTCTCGCCTTTAGTCTCCACCACAAAGACGGCGGAGACCCGGGCTTGTGTCCCTCAAACCTTTTCCCCTCAGTCATCTCCACGCACCAAACGATGTTGTTTGTGGTAGTACGCGGTGGACGGGCAGTGGAGGAAACCTGCCTTGTTCCCGATCGATCGGCTTCTCGTTCCCTAACATGTTTCGGTCTGGTCTTGTGTTTTAGGGCCAAGGCTTCAGACCTATATTGTCCCTAAATCATGACAGATTCGATTTATAGCGACCTAGATCCTTACGGAAATTCCCAAGTGGGAATGCATGTGCTCCTCTGAATCAAGCCGTAAATGTGATCTTGGTCGGAAATTGGGTTTCTAGACCCTTACGGAAAGCCACCCCCCCTTGAGACGGGGATATACGATCGAACGAGTGCACGTGTAGGCCAAAGCGCAGCGCCAAAAAAATAAACCCGCGCCCCGCACAATAAATTGCACCCAGCACAGTGTACGTCTACTCGAGCGCCAGACCTTATGTGATGTACAGCTACGCACAGCGCGGAACAGGCCCCTCCCCCGGCGGGTCATGTGTTCTCCTGCGCTTCGAGCCGTGCAACCTGTCTGGAATGAGGCAGTGAGACGGAAAGAAATGGAGGGACGGCGGTCAGCGGACATATGGTGGCGCAGACGCACGCTCCAGGACCACGCACCGATCGCGCACCGCCTCCTGCCACCGTTGCAGCTTCGCGATCTCGTTGACCTGGAACCCGAAGATCCGTGGGCGGTATCTGTCTGCACGCAGCGCCGCCGCCGCCGTGCTCATGCCGTCGCAGACACCCTCCCCCGGCACCGTACCCTCCGCAAGCTCCTCACGCGCGCGGGCGCGCCGCCGTGCCGCGATGTCGTCCGCACCGCTTCCGCCAGCGCCGCCGCCAACGCCACCACCACCGCTACCCGCCGGCCGCGCGAGGTCGACGGGCCCGTTCTTTGGCGGGATGAGGCTCGGATAGACGAGGAAGAGGAGGTGCGGGAAGGATGTGCCAAAGTAGGCGCCGTCGATAGAGCCGTGGCGCGAGGACTTGGGCGAGTAGATGTCCTCGCAGCGGCCGCAGTAGAGCTTCACGGACTTTTCGTACGGCACATCGGTGAGACCGACGGGCAGCAGCGGCTGCGACTGGCACAGCACGCGCGGACAGCGGCCAAAGTCGGCCTTGCGGTATTTTTCGAGCTGGGGGCGTGTTTAGGAGCAGGGCGGGGCGGGAGGGAGGGAGGGGAGGTGACTTGCCATTTTCTGCAGGCCGCGGGCGGTCACGATCCAGCGTGCGTGGATCAGGCCATACAGGAGGCGAGCCTGGATGTCGAGCGAGCCACGCATCTCGTCCTGGAAGTCGTCGTCTGGGCAGGGGGCGGTGTGAGGGGGCGCAGGGCGGGGCGCGGGGGTACGTTGCGTACCTAGGTTGTCGGTGATGAGGTCGAGGGCCTGCGTGTAGTTTTGGACCTCGGTGTTGAGGCCGGTGAGGTTGAAGCGGTCGAGGATGTAGTCCTCCTCGACCTCACAGAAGTACTCGTTGCCCTTGGAGGACAGGAACCACGCGATCCACTGCGCGAGTGATGGGTGAGGCAGGCATTAGACGGGGGCCGGGCACCTACCGTGCTGTGACCAGCAGGGGTGAGCGGATGGCGCATGGGACAGCGAGAGCGCGCACTCACTTTGAATAGTCGGAATCAGAGCCCGTCGATACGTCTTCCACTGCACGACGAAGCATGTCAATCAGAAAAAAGTGGGTAGAGGATGCTGAAAAAGCGGGGACTGACTGGATAATAGTCAGGACCACTCCAGAACTCGGCGGCGCAGGGTCTGTGCCGCATGCATAGAGTCACACTCATAGTGACTGCATGCGTCATACGTGACGGGGTCTGTATTTGGATGTGGACTGAGAGGACGTTTCTATCCACATGACATGTCTACTGACTTGCCTTCCCTACCGTCTCCGCTCGAAATTCTCGATGACCATCCAGCGCGAACCTCCTGCAGCGTAACCAGCTTGACCATCCACATTCCCTCCTCGTACCACCCTTCCGACCAGCCACGGCCCCCGTCTCGCTGGAAGACGCCCGAATTCCTGCTTTACTATGTCGTGTTCGCCGTCTCTGTGTCGTGGATGATATGGGTGCCCGTTTCATTGAGTCTCAGTAAGCACGTCCCCTTCGTCGTCACGGCGCGCGAGCCTCACCCACGTGCACCAGCATCACACCCAAACTATCTTTCGTACCGCCGCAGACTGACACAGAGCTGGCTCTTCGGTCGCAAGGTGGTGAGTGCGTCTGTGTCCCGCAGGCACGTCCGTCCAGCGACCGTGCACAGTCGCTCATGGAGGCGTTGCAGGACAACAGCGATATCCAATACCGCTCCTTCCGTGGTAATATACCCGCCCTCACAGCCCTCCTTTCCGCATTCTTCATCCTCAAGTTCATTTACACCCGTCCTACGCGCAGGAACTCGGCACCGGCAGACAATCACTATCTCCTGCCTTTCTATACCATATTCTCGCTCCTAATGCTCTGTGTGCTCCATGGCGCAAGCACGCTCAAAATTCTCGTTATTCTCGGCGTCAATTATTCCCTTGCGCACGCAGGCGGAGGGCGGAAGTGGGCCGTCGTCACCACCTGGGCTTTCAACGGTGGCATTCTCTTTTTAAACGAGTGGTACAGTGGGTATGCTTTCCACGCACTGCATCCTGCCCTTGCGGCCTTGGTACGTGCGCTCGAACTGTCACAAAGGGCGAGCCGCGTTGAACCTTGCTCTCGTCAGGATAGCTGGCAAGGCGTCTATCCGCGCTGGCATATCAGCTTCAACATAACCATGCTTCGGCTGGTATCCTTCAACATGGACTACTACTGGGCATGCAATCGCACAGGAACTCCTGATGTGAGCGACATGCTGCTACCCTTTGTCCTGGATGTGCATTTTAACACGGACGATGGCGCTGGAAGTCAGATTCCGAGCTGAGTGAAAAGCAACGCACGACGACGTTCCATCCGCTTGAGATGTACGCTTTCGGGAACTACCTTGCCTACGTGCTCTACGCCCCCTTATATATCGCAGGACCGATAATGACATTCAACGATTTCCTGTGGCAGGTACGCCTGAACTTCCTTTGCCATGGTGCTCGTCTACAGTTCCCATGTTTTAGCTTGCTCGCCCTACCAATATTTCGACCGGTTACACGCTGCGATATGCCGTACGGTTTTTTCTCACTCTGCTTACCATGGAGTTTGTTCTGCACTTCATGTACGTCGTTGCCATCAAAGACACCCGAGCTTGGAGCGGGGACACCCCGGCGCAGTTGAGCATGATCGGCTTTTGGAATCTTATCATCGTTTGGCTCAAGGTTAGTACGGTGTATATCCTTTATATCAGTCATACGCTCGTTGTTCATGCATTTTCCATACGCAGCTGCTGCTCCCATGGCGGTTCTTCAGATTGTGGGCGCTGCTCGATGGCATCGATCCGCCTGAGAACATGGTGAGATGCATGGCCAACAACTACTCGGCCCTGGGCTTCTGGCGGAGCTGGCACCGCTCCTACAATCTCTGGATAGTGCGGTACGGCAGTCCGAATACATGATCAAACGGCGGTTACACTTAAACGGCTGTGTAGATATATCTATATCCCTCTCGGCGGTACGCGTCGCGTCGCGCTGTCTAGCGTCATCGTGTTCTCGTTCGTCGCTCTTTGGCATGATCTGTCGTTTCGCCTTCTCGCCTGGGGCTGGCTCGTATCGCTGTTCATCCTCCCAGAGCTGGCGAGCCACCAGCTCCTCCCGTCGGCAAAGGTGCGTCCCTTTCCCTTCCGTCGTGTTTTCATGCTGCATTCGCCGGTTGGTGCAGTTTGGTGGACGCCCGTGGTACAGACACGTCTGTGCGCTCGGTGCGGTGGGCAACGTCCTGATGATGATGACCGCGAATTTGGTGGGGTTCGTGCTTGGCATCGAAGGAATGGGGTACATGGCACGGGAGATCGTAGGAAGCTGGAGTGGTGCGTCGTTTCCGCCGGGCTCGTGTAGTACCATGCCGCTGACGCACTGTGTTATTGCTCTTCTCCAGGCATCCGATTCTTGGCTGGCGCGTGTGCTTGCTTGTTCGTTGGAGTGCAGGTCATGTTCGAGTATCGGTGCGTTCACCTGCGACCTCGCCGTGCTGAGCGTCGACTGACATCTGTGATTAGAGAGGAAGAGATGAGAAGGGGGATCTTCCGGAGGTGCTAGTGTGTTCCGTTGTGGCCCGTCCGCCTTATTGGGGCTGTACTTCGTTCTGTCAGAATTTGAAGAGACAGTTTGCTTTGAACATATTCTGCAGGCCCAGGGGTTGGGCACGTTGCGCGTTACTTCAGTAGGACACGGTCTCCGGCTTTGGGTTCTCTCTCAGGCACGTCTTTTGTAGGATTTCCCTTACCCCCAGCAGTGAAACGCCCATCTTGCACTAAGTGCCGTATATGCTCACTGGCACCTAAGTTGGCGGAGCTGGGTCTCGGAGCCATTACCAACGCAGTCGTCTTGTCCCCTTTATCTTAACACGCAACTACGCGACTTGTTTGTCTCCTATACCTATGACCCGGAGGTAGTCATGCGATGTATATGCACGGCCGAACTGCCATCCTGCGCTTTGCAGTCTGCGAACGTCAACCTCCCAGTCTCGAAAGTCGAACGAGTCGAGAGAAGGATCAGAAACATAAGAAGATGTGAGTCTACAATCAGGAGCCTAGAGGGCCCTACCCCCTTCTGCAATCAGCACCATTTGAAGGGAACGGGAAAAGGCATACGTTGACGTGAAAGGACAGTGCTTGGACATTGCACTTAAACGTTGTGTTATCACAATGATGAGAGTCACATCATCTTTTATCCTCTCCTGATCCTTCCCTCGACTCATCCGACTTTCGTTCTCGCTTAAGGTTGCCAAAAATGATGCAGGCGAATCGACGAGAGGTAGGTGAGAAGTGAGGCGAGCGGATGAATAGGAGGGGAGACAGTGACGACGAGAACTTGATTAATGAATATCGAAGGACGGTAGTACAAGGTCTGTGGGTATACTACGTACGTATAAGATCTGTGAAGAAGACTAATGGCAATTGAAGGATGCAACTTGATCGGAAAGGTGTGCTTCTACAAGCCCTATCCGATAGCAACACTTCCAGCTTTTGATGACATCAAATGTTCCTCTCCATGATGCTTTTCATAAGGGAACACTGTCTGCTTCTGTCCACACTGTATCATGCTACAGTCTCCTTTTTGTTTTCTTTCATTTTTTGTCTTTTTGTTTTCTTATTTCCATTATTGTCTACCAGAGATCCACGTAAGACATAACAATGTAAAAAAAAAAACATGGTCCCCACCGGCCTGGATACTTGGCCGGTATGGTGACATTCTTCAGCGTTGCGCATGGGGAGTAGTACAAAGCTGTAGTTGAGGCCAAAAGCTAACGGAGGACGGGTGGAACAGAGAGTAAGCCAATGAGGTTGCTCCCCTGACGACCAGGTGATGAGCATCGACAGCTAGCATTGAAAAATGAGGTGAGACGAGTCAGCTGGAGGTTCTTTAAGCAGGGAGCATGGAGAGTGGACTTTTCAACAGCGCCGCAGTTCCACCCTCGCCTGATCGATCTAAAGTCCCAATGTCGCAAAAACCCCCTAGTCCTCAACATCCCACCCATATAGGTAGCGACCAAGACCCCCCATGCCCTAAGCTATCCCTTATTAGTTTGATGCTACAAGCATGCAAAATCGAGAAAGAAAGAAAAAAAAAAGGGAATTGAGGAACGGCTCCATGCGAGGTGTCCCCAGGACACGCTACCGACAACTTGAATACCCCGATAGTGTAGTCTATAGGAAGACGGAAAAGGGGATAGTAATGAGATCAACCGAGTCATGACCCTTGATATGCGTCATCATTCTAACGTTTACGTGGTTCTACGCACAACGTCCTGTCTATACATATCGTAGATATAGTATACCTGAATGTTGTTCGAGTTCAAGCACGCTAACCGACGATCAACAACCATGTAAAAAAAAAAAGGTTCCTAGGACAGGGAGATGGTAGTTCTGTTAGATACAATAATATGTTTGCGTTAGATAGACAAATCAACAAATGAGGAGGGTGCAACGAGACGATTTAACTTCGAATTCGATGTTGTGGATCTTTTCTTGCGCGGGGAGGCTTCCTGCCCCCCATTCAAGAGGGACGCATTGATGGTGATGCACTAGCTGCTTGATATAACCATGATCTTGACGACGGGTTTAGCTGTGCGTCCTGCGCAGCGGCGCGAAAGTTCAATGAGCGCATCATGTAACCTGTAGCAACATATTCCATGTTAGCCACAAGTACTGAAGATGAAGCTTGGGGACGAATAAGATCGTTCCCAGTAGTCTGTCGTTATGAACACTTCGGCTTCACCGTTAACGATAAGGTCCCGGTATTCTCTAGAATGCTATAAGGGCAAATGGAGTCAAATGTCAGTACAATAGCCTTAGCGCTGTGCAGGTGATATTCATCCCTACACGGATATAATGGAACGATGAATCATGCCAGCAGAACCCAGGAGAGGCGGTGAGACCATGTCAACCCAAGCATCCCACTCAAGTCTGTCAAAACGTTGCCATAAATCTGCATTTAAAGATTGAGAATGGACTGAGTGCTCCAGCCCCTCAAGCGAGGAGTGCCTTTACGAAAAAAGAAAACGCTCGGTCCATACGGAAACTTGCCCATACTTGGATGTGCGCTCGCGATCATCTGTGGAAAACTCGTCGTGCGACTGTGCCCTGTCCAACTCGCACTTCACAGTGCATGCAGCGGCGATGTGCGCGTCGGAAGATAGTGACAGTGAGAGCTTCGCAATGTCGTCGTGTGGATGGTCTGCTATGGCAGCCACGAGCTGACGGCGAGGCTAAGGACGGCGTAGTGATTTACAAAGGTGGAAGAGTAATGTTGATTCAGTAAATCCTGCTACAGCCGCTACCGCGAGCTTTGGCGAACAGACTCGGATTGTGCTTAGCACACTAAAGACGTCACTGGACCTTTGGAGCACAATCTGCGGCAAATACAGCCCCAAAAGACCGAGCTTGCCACTTGTAGAATTTCCAGATTTTGAGGTGTGAGCTACTTGGTCTTTCTGAGCGATTAGCGAGTCGGCGAAGGGCTTCATCACCGCTCGGGGAGTAGTTTCACGGTGCAGCATCATCAATGTTCGCCTGCGCAAGTGATACTCGCGTATGAGTAATGCAGAACGTAGAGAGGTCGCCGTACGAGCGTCACATTATTCAACTACCAATAACTCAATCAAAGCGTCGAGAGTGAATTTTGATCGCATGTGAACAATATACCCTTTGCATGTATAGTCAATGAGTTTTGCTCGCAAACGACAGATAGAGAGAGAACACGCACCTAGGAACCCTCCAGCTACAATAAGCCGTCGTTGTCCTTCAATTTTGACCGGACAACGACAAACCCTCGTGGCGCACGGCGCTCCCTTCTTTGCTCTGTCTTATTGCGTACGGCACTGGCAGGTACGTTCTCGACCTCAACCAGCTCCTTCACAGCTAGTATTTTTCCTGCGGTCTCTGGATTATGTCGGTGGTACACAGTCTGCATGCGGCGATGGATGCCCAGCGAGACAAGCGTGCCTTTGATGTGTGCAGGGAGAGAAATGGCGGATCGACGGAGCGTGATGCGGAAGTGCGTGTCGGGTTCGAGGGACGACGTTGCAGAGGGTGCCTCGGTCGCAAGCCAGCGGCAAGGTTGATAAAATTTAAAAGCTTTGAATAAAAAAGGCGGGGGGCGCTGGCAAATCAGAGTGGAAGCCATGGTGGCGTATGAGATCGTTGCGACCATAACGAAAGTACAGACAACGCGAGCCACGGCTGGTCATGTGATCAGTCACGTCCAAACACACACCAAAAGTTATCGACGTGTTTTCGGTTTCCTGCCAACTTGTCTTTCCTCTTCGCTCGCCCACTATTTTCGTGGGCGCGTTGTCGGGATCATCTTCCGTGACTGAAAGCGACGCGTCAGGACACCTTCCAGGTTCGCTTTCGCAGCGGGTCTGCACGCCAAACGCGTTAGCGTTGCATCTCATGGCCTCACGAAAAACAAACAAGTCGCACAAAGTGAGTTTGCTTGCCTTTTCCTAGAGCAACCATGTAATCGTTGCTAGGTTCCCAATGTGAAACTGCGGCCAGCAGCTGTTTCTGCTTCCCACAGACGCCGAACGCCTTCACCAGCGCCATCCCAACCATCCTCGCTCTTCGCTGAAGAGCCGAATAGCACATTTCGCGACTCTTGCCCACGGCCATTCAAGGGAGTATGCTTGTGTGCTACTGGTGTCGACAAGGTATGCAACCCTCGTGATTTCGACTGTATTTGTCTGCTGAGTGCACTTGCGTCGCCCAGTCTACACTCTTTGGGAAGGCAGGAGAAATGGGCGCAGAAACGACATCTGATTTTACGGATCGTGTAACCCATCTGATCGCACAGGACCACGGCGGTGCTAAGTACATGGTGCGGATACGCATTCAACATATTCTCCACCTCTCACTCATTGTAACAACATCACCAGTGCGCTCTACGGCGGAAAATACCAATAATGACACCCACCTGGGTCCTAGATAGTTTTCAGATATGGCAGCGGGGGGATGACGTTGATCTGAAGGAGGTATGTCCCACTATATGTCTTATGGATTGTTATACGTGTGATTTAATTGCATATGGACACAGAGCATCACACGACATCGTCTTCCCGTGTTTTCGAGCGTCGTGCTCACACTTTCCGGTATCGAGGACGTCTCACGGCGTACCGAGATCAACCGTATACTCACGCGGCAGGGTGGCATATACCTGAAACAACTCGAGAGGCCCGTGCGCGTGACACACCTCCTGTGTGCAGGGGACGCAGAGACTGACAAGATGTGCTACGCGCGCAAGTTCAACTCACGAGCCGAGGCAAATATCCGCCTTGTCTGGGAGGAGTGGTTCTGGGACTCGCTAAAGTTTGGTGGTATGTGTACTCTACCTGGAGATGCCTATCTTTTTTTTAGATCACTCGCCATTTTCAACTAGGGAGGTTTGACGAGGAAGAGTACAAAGTGGATCTGCCACGGCCCGAGCGAAAACAATCGCCTCCTGTAGAACCCGCAGATCCAAGTCAGTCTGTCGAAATCCCTGCCGTTCCTGAGGCCGTGGCAGGGCAGCTAAATGTGCAGGACGATGAAGAGGAGATCGCAACCGCACGGCGTGTGCCCGCGATAACATTACAAGTTTGGGAGAGCTTGCTCCGGCCGCGCGGATACGTGCGAGTCGGTGGTAAGCTGGTGCGCCAGAATACAGAAGGCATGGACGTGGGTGTGGTAGAGGACACTGCCACTCCAGGGCACAATGCAAGAAAGAGAACAAAGGTCGCAACCAGGACCTTTACTCAGGCAGACAGGATGGAAGAACGGGAGATGGAGCGTGACGGAGTAAGCAGGAGCGCGCTTGCGACGTTCAAGCGCACGCACTCATTTGCACCTGCGTGCACAGACGCGGGTCCGTCAACACGTCAACCCTTCCGCCGCGCTGTATCGACGCGTGCGGTCACTCCCGCCCCTGCTCCTCTACAGTCTGTGCAGAGCACAAACCCGACCGGCTTGTTTTCCGGGCTTCGATTCCGTGCTCGTGGCGAGGCTCGCTGTTCTTCTGTGCGCGAGGCAATAGAGGGCGGCGGCGGGTACTGGATAGAGGGCGGCGATGCTGATGAGGATGCGGACATTATGCTCGTTCGGCTCGTAAGGTGTGCGCTTCTCTTCGTCCACTGTTGAGTTTGAAATTGACATTAATGGTGCACGCTGGCAGTGGTAGCAAGTTGTTCTGCGAGGAACCAGACGAGGGCGAGCGTGGCAAGTATAGGACAGAATGTTGGCTCGAGGGCTGCCTCGCACGTGAGCGGTTATGTGCTCCTGATGAACATGTGTCTTTTGTGCCGCTCAGTGTTGCGACTCCCATCCAGGGCGCCGAACATGTCATGCTCTGCCCTTCGGGACTAGACATAGCAGAGGATATGTGGGTGAGGCGGCTTGCGCGGGCTCTTGGTACGTTTCAACACCCTATAAGTTCTTTTTTTTGGTTTTTTTTTTTTTTTTTTTT